>CAJHQP010003040.1:0-73933 GCA_905132765.1 Moricandia arvensis
TTTCTGGTTCAAGTAAACACTAAGTGAAACTAGATCCTTCTCCTTCATCATCTCGAGTTATCTCTTTCCCCAAAGGGAATTGTTCATCTTCTTCATCACATACACGACCTCATACTCTAAAAATCTAACATGAATAGGGTTGCCCCTTGAGAATTGATGCAAGTATGTGTGCATTGTTTTAATCAGGTACTTGGAGCTCATGAGAAGAGTCTGGTCGTGGATAAAACCCTTTGATGATGGCAGGTTGTCTGAAGAAAGGGGGAGACAAAGAACCAGCCACATGGAGAGTTCCAAGAAGTTTGAGTGTGAAGCAAGGAAGGCAGTGGTGTCTCCTTGCTATTGAAGTAAGGCCATGATCCATGGTTTATGAGTCCCTAAACTTGATCATAAGACTCAAAAACCCACTGCCCAATCCCTAGGCTGAACGTAGTTTCACTCTTTTTCCTTAAGTGATGGTTTTATCCAATAAGGTTTTCCACACTTAGGTTTTTAATGAGGCAAGTACTCTCAGTTCCAATCTTTCCCAAGGATCTCCAACGGTAAATGATGCGCCCCTAGGATGCTCTTTGGTTGATTGGGAGGATAGATCCTTGCAAGAACGAATCAGAGACTCAAATTCTTAAAGGTTTGTGGATTGAATGGTGACACAAGAGGGATGAATGGTCTCTTGATACTCCTAGGCGACTGATTTAGATATGACACACCAAATAAGAAGCCCTTGATCTCTGGTTATTACACACCAAAAAGTACTCGACAACTTCTAGAGAGAGAGAGCCGTCAAGAGAAGAAAATAATTCGTTGAATAAATTTTGCTTGAGTTTAATAGGGTTTGGGGAACCCTTTAAATAAAAGAAACCAGAGAACATGCTCTCTAGGGTTTCGAAAATATTAAAAAGGAAAACTATAGTTTGAAAATAACATAAGCTTAAAAATGTAATACTTCTGCTAGTCTTGGGCCTAGATAAAGCCTAAGTGATTTGTAACACAAGTCGTGGCCTCGTTAAAAACCTTCCTCCGGAAAACCTCGTGGGACAAAACCAAAAGCAAGGAAAAGAGCACACACCAAATGTCTTGCCTGGACACTAACTCATCTTGATGTAGAGATGGCTTGAATGGTGATCAAGACATCTCGGATCAAACCTTTTCCAAGACTTTCTTCTTGTTGTGGATGTGAAGTGAGTAATCCAACAACAGTCTCCTTAAGTATCTTGACTCTGGAACGAGTCATGGGACCTTCTGGAATGGCTAGAGCATCATTACCAGGCTGCTGGTGCATTGTGGCTTCATGTGGCTCATCTAGACTCTCCTTGTTCTCCTTAGTGATCTGGTCCATGATCACATCAGTAAATCTTGAGGGGAGTGCTGAAATGTAGAAGAGAATAACTAGAGGAAAGGAATTAATTCATGATCAAAGGAGCTTTCATCTAGAGAAGCCAATTTGGTTATTTCCGTACAGACTTTCTCCACAAGCTATCATCTTGACATAACTTACCTTGCAAGGCACGAAAGGAATTTGGGAGACTGAATATTGAAAGTTTTGCAGATAATAGTTGGATAGAATATGAAGAAGAAAGAAGAACATGTGAAGAACAGAGGCTGAATCGCCAAAGAGAAGAGATAGAGAGAGTTTAGGTGTTTGTTGGCGAGAGAGAGAATAAAGAGAATCAGAAACAATTCTGCTTACTTGATTTAGGTTTACAGCTTACATAATTAAACAGGCAATAGGGGGCCAAACAACAATTTGAATTAAATGAATAAACAAAGAAACTTCTTAGAAGATAAACTGGCTCGTCCAGCCGCGTGAAAGGGACAGCGCACCCAACGTCTCTCTTTGCTTGACCAGACACGTGATCCTGCTTCCAACGGTTCTCTCCACTTGGTTACTTTGTAACTAAGTCCCTAAATAAAGGTTTAGTCTCACGAGTTTGGTTCCTTGCCATGCAAGGTAAGATTTGGTCGATCTTGGAGTGGGCCCGGCAGTACGGATGCCTTGTACGAACCATTTCTTCTTGGTTGTTCCAAGTGCACATCTTCTTGTCAACTAATTATGATCCCCCTTTCTCCTTTATTATTCTCAATACTCCCCCTCAAGTTTGACCAAAGGAACTGGTCAAGCTTGGAACCATGAAGCATTCCCTCATTAAAACCTTAACATGGCAAAAACCACTTGGGATAATAACCATATCAAGGGAAAAGAGTGGGACCCTTCATGGAAGAGGATTAGTGAGATATGTCTATGAGTCCAAGCTTTGAATGAATGGACTCACAAACTTTGGCACTGGCTGCCTTAGTGAAGATGTCAGCCAGTTGATCTTCACTTCTTGTGTATCAAGGAAGAATAACTCCTTGAACCACCATTTTTCTAACCTTATGACAATCCACCTCTATGTTCTTGGTTCTCTCATGGAAGACTGAGTTGGAGGCTATATGAATTGCTGCTTGGTTGTCACAGTGCATGGTAATTGGCGTGTTGGTCTCTATCCCAAGATCCTTGAGTAGTCCTTTGATCCATACAAGTTCATTGGTGAACTTCGTCATTGCCCTATACTCAGCTTCAGCACTTGAGCAGGATACCACCTTCTGCTTCTTGCTTTTCCAGGTTACCAGATTGCCTCCAATGAATGTGCAATAACCTGTGGTTGACTTCCTATCTACACGATCACCTGCCCAATCAGCATCACAGTAGCCTACTATCTCAGAGCTGCCATTGCACCCCATCCAAACTCCTTGTCCAGGAGCACCACTCAGGTATCTTAGTATCCTCATTACCATGTTCCAGTGATGGACCTTTGGTACTTGCATATACTGGCTCACCTGGTTCATAGCAAAGCAGATATCAGGTCTTGTTATAGACAAGTAAATTAGCATACCAACAAGTCTTTTGTATTGCTTTGGATATAAGGTTTGTCTTCAAACTCCCCCTCTCGAAAGACTTTGTAACCTTATTCAAGTGGAGTCTTTGCTGGTTTCTCTCCAAGCTTTCCTGCTTCTTTCAAAAGGTCAATTGTGTACTTCCTTTGGCATAAGAAGAGGCCCATTTTAGAGCGGCATACTTCTATTCCTAGGAAGTACAGTAGTTCACTTAGATCTTTAATCTCAAATACTGATTTCCGAAATGCCTTAGTGGATTGTATGCCTTCTTTGTCACTCCCTGTGATGATGATATCCTCAACATACACAAGGATGACGACTATACCTTTCTGGCTGGAGAGAGTGAAGAGGGTATGATCAGCTTCAGATCTTGTTAATCATCTTCCATTCAGAGTTGTGCTAAGCTTATATTACCAGGCCCTTGGTCATTGGTTTAGGCCATATATGGCCTTTTCAGCCTTAGAACTTTCCCTGGTTGGACAACGTGTTCAAAACCAGGTGGAAGGCGCATGTAGACTTCACCTTCCAGTTCTCCTTGGAGGAAGGCATTCTTCACATCCATTTTCCATAAGACCCATTCAAGATTTGTTGCAAGAGAGAGCACAATGGGGATGGTGTGGAGTTGGCTTTTGGGCAAACATGTCTATGTAGTCTTTTCCATATGTCTGAGTGTATCCCCTTGCTACCAACCTTGACTTCTTCCTTTCAGGATTTCCATTGCTTAAGTCTTTGATGGTGAAGATCCATCTACTGGTGACTGATTTCTTTCCTTTTGGTAACTCAGATTCATACCAGGTATCATTGACCACCATTGCATTGATTTCTTCACCTACTAAGTCTCTCCTTTCCTTGTCTTCCATTGCTTCTTCATATGACCTTGGAATGGGTTCTTGATCTAGCTGACCCATAAACGCTTGATGCTCTTCTGGAAATTGAGCCAAGGAGCAACTCACTGAGGTGGGATGCGCAATAGCCTGACTATTGTAAAAGACCCTTATGTTTACCCAGTTAGAGGGGTCTCTCCTCAGTCTTGTACTCCTTCTTAGTGTTTGTCCTTGGTTCTGTCCTTCTTGCTGCTCTTCTTCTTCTTGAACTTGAGCAGTTTCTGGTTCTTGTGTACTCTCCTGATCATGAACATCTGCCCTTCTTGCCAGTCCTGCTGTGCTGGTTCTTGTTCATTGCCCCCTTTAGGATCAGGATGAGTGTCCTCAGTGACTGGTGGAGGGGAACTAGGAGGACCTCCTTTGCATTAGAAAGACCAATGCCAAGACTCTCCATAATTATCCTTAGATTGTGGCCCTATACGAGGGTGCTTGAGACAAATCCTTCAAGTTATCCCAACTTTAGTCATCATAAAATCCCTTTGATTCCAGGTACTTCACATCTCTAGACACCATAACCTTCCTAGTCTCTGGAACATAGTATTTATAACCTTTCTTGTTTGGTGAGTACCCAATGAAGATAGCCTTGACACTTTTAGCTTCTAGTTTGTTCCTTAGTTCACCTGGGATCAACACAAAACACACACACTCAAACACCCGCAGATGATGAATAGAGGGATAATTTTTGTTTAATACCTCATAAGGAGAAACATATTGGAGGATTTTGGTAGGAGTCCTATTGATTAGGTAGCAAGCAGTGATCACATCATCTCCCCAAAACCGTTTGGGAACATTGGTGTGAAACATCATGCTCCTAGCCACCTCCATTAGATGTATGTTCTTCCTTTCTGCTAACCCATTCTGCTAGGGTGTGTATGGGAAACTAGTCTGGTTTGATGATCCCATGCTTGTTTAGATGAGCTTTTAAAGCATTGCTCGTGTATTCCCCCCCCCCCATTGTCTGATCTAAACATTTTGATCTTAACATTAAAGCGGTTAGTTATGTAGTTTGGAAAGTTCACAAAAGCTTCTAACACCATATCCTTTGATTGCAGTAAGGTTAACCAAGTGTATTTTGATTTCTCATCTATGAAAGTCACAAAATACTTATGGTTTTCTCTAGATAAACAAGGTACACTCCACACATCAGAATGAATAAGATCAAAGCAACTTTCATACATAGTCATAGATTTAGGGAAAACCGATTTGCAATGTTTGCAAAGAATACAAGCTTCACAACTATCATTTTTAAAAGAGATACTAGGCAACATCAAGCTTAGTGCACATGAGTGAGGTTGTCCTAGTCTAGCATGCCACATTGCATTTTTAGGGAAAACAAGAAATGAACTAAAAGCATAAGATAAATCAGATATGCATTTGGTATCTTCAAGCAGATACAAGCCCTCCTTGGTCGCACCTTTTCCAAGTAAACTACTTGTCTCAATATCCTGAAAGTAAACATCATTAGGACTAAAGACAGCAAGGCAGTTTAAATCAGTAGTGGCCTTCTTAACAGATAACAAATTTGAAGTGAAAGTAGGCATATAGAATGCCTTTGAATCTTTGTGAAACAACTTCAGGTTTCCTACACCCTTAATGGGCTAAAGCAGTTTTTATGTTACTCATCAAGCTAGCATCACTAATCCTATGGTGAGAGGCTCTTGAATCTATCAATAATGGCTTAGCAACCTTATCATCAGTATTTAAGGCATTTAAAGAGGTTCCAAGGACAATACCAGAGTTCTCCTTGAGATCTCTGATGAGAGAATCAAGGTCTGACCTCTTGATAGTCTCATCTTGAGTCGTTCTCAAGGTAGGAAGAGCATTTGTCACCATGGATTTGGCTTCACCGGTTACGCTTGATCCCACTTGAGAGCGCATGGTTTAGCACATAGATGGAGTGGTTGGTTCTGGTGTGTCGGTTGAGAAGTGTGCTCTTGCATCCATTTACTAACTTCTTGGTTCTTTAAACTTGGCCGGTTTAAGGTGAGAATGGAGAATAATCCAGCACTTGTCCTTCATATGGCCCTTCTTCTTACAATGATCACACATCCACACCTTCTTATCCTCCTGCTTGTAGTACCCTTTGTTATCTACGGCTACTTCCACCTTGTGAGCCATGTTGAGCTCTCCTTTGCCTTCAAACAAACCCACTGGCCCTTGTTCCCTCTCGATTTGGGCACATACTTCATCAAGAGATGGAAGCTTGATATGGGTACGGATAGCACCCTGCTCAGACTGGATGGATAGAGGACAAGTATCAAGCTTTGGTGGATGGATGGATGATGAGAATGGAATGAGATCTGCGGATGGGATGGAATGAGATGATATGCGGCTTGCTTGCACTTGGGATGGATCAATGAAGGAAGGGAAAAAACAAATGGTCATGTAACCAACCTGCTATCTTAATGGATGGATGATGGCTTGTAGATGGAGGATGGATCCAAGCTGCTTGTTTGTATGAACAACTCAACAAGGACAAGAGACGGAGATGAAGTGAATAGATTGAAGAACTCAATTAGATGGATCGAAATTCTCGACAAACTATTTGGAATGAGCTTGATAAGACTAGGTTGCTCTCAATGCGGTTTATCACACACACATAAAGACTTTAGGGTTTAGTTGCTAGGGGTAAACTGACTCATATATTTCATAAAGGTTGAATGATACAAGGCTGCTTATAGGGGCTTATATACTCGCCGATGCAGCTATGTCCTTCTAGGGGTCTTTGAAGCAAATTTATTACATGACTCAATCTTAAGACCTAATGAAAGCTTAGGCTAAACAATGCCTTGGCTCTTTATTCACCAGAACGGCTTCCATTCTAACAAAAGCCGTAGCAGCCCCATCAGCTGCATTCACATTCGCTGCATTAGAAGCATTCTCAACTTCCTCATCCCCAACATTTCGGGCAGCATTTTTCCGGATGATTCACCATTCTCACCCACATTTCTCCTTGCATTTCGGTTACTCTTTGCCATCTGCATTCAGTTCACAGGGAAGTTAGTCAAAACTAACTTAAGTTCAATCAGAACACAGAGTATACCGCGAGACATTAGGCTTGGAAGGATGGATTTAACCCACTACCCACTATACTTAAGACTGTACTAGAACCGAACTCCGCTCTGATACCACTTGAAGGGACCCAACCCATTTTTTCGTACCATCAGTACAAGTCTGAAACTACTTCCTCTATCAGACTTGGGCCAGTTTCAACTTTTCTTACTTAAATTGTTTTTGGCATTTTCAGTTCGTTTTCAGACAAGTCAACAAGCATAATAAGACTTAGATATATAAACGAATGTTCGAGTTAATAAGTGAGTCTGCTAATAAGGTATTACAAGTTTAACTCATCATATATCTACCCAAATGAACCATCCTTCCTTCCTACCTTGGTCCCACAGTCAAGCTATGTCTTTACCCTTTTGGGTCTGATCCTGATCTGCATCCAAACAAAGGAGGCATAAGCAACATATTGCTTAGTGACAGCGGTCATCGCGTCCCACTTAGCCAAAGTAAAGCAATCGAGTCTATACAATCAATCAGATAATCATACATGCTCATCATCCAGTCAGTTACTTGATCGACTTAGCCATCCCAAGCCAAAGTGCCATCAAATCAATCAAGCCATAGCGGCCATAAACGGCTCTATTCGCATGATCTGATCCAGATGCTTTTTTCTTTGTTGCTTCTGGTACTGCTGAGCATACACTTGTATGACAAAGAAATTGTTTTTTGTGTTTAGTAAGTACAATAAAATAAAAACCTAAACAAAATCTATCAATTAAATCTAATGGTGAATCCAATGCCCCCCGGAAAAAGGGTCAAATTTGATATAACACAAATTACCATATGAGCAACTTTACTCTCTAAAAAAGGATTAGTTGTAATACTTAGGAATTGAATCCACATGAAGCATCAGCACACACTAGATTTATAAATATAAAGACTAAGCTAGGCAAGTAACTGTAAATCAGTAGACAGTAGATATAAACTGAGAGTTGGTTTGTAAGCTTATGGGAATAAATAGCTAGATATAGGGTTTCACGTTATAGTATTGTTATATAAATGATAAGAGTATACGATAAACCGTCCTAGAACTCGAACACTAAAGCAAGATATTCAGCTATCGTTGTGAGTCTAATCAGATGACTAAGTTTTTGGTCCAACTTCTGACCTACGAGCAAAGAATCAGTGTCAATTGATACTATGGAAAGAGTGTCGATCGATGCTACCTTAGACAAGCATTTTCGTTCTAATCGATATGTTCACTAAGTTAATTTAAGATTCACAGCTATGTTATTGTGGACGAGCTGGTTGAAAAGGCTGCAGAACAGGAATCTGGGATCATTGAAGAAACCAAAGCCTTTGGCTCTGGACCGCATGGCCAGTCTGCTAAGCATGCATTGAAGAGTCAAAATATTGTGAAGACTGGTTTGTCCAGCAAAGGGTATACAGCAATCCGCACTGTGTGCCCAACTTGTGGGAAAATGCATGTTGGACCGTGCCGTACTTCCTTGGGAGCTTGTCACCGTTGTGGTAGTATTAAGCACAAGGTACGAAGCCAAAAAGCCAAGGAAAGAGTGTAGGGGAACAAGTGTGGTACAACTGCGATGAAACTGGGTACTTCAAGAACCAGTGTCCTAAGGATGCACAACTAGCTGGGAAGCGTGCCAGTGATGGACCTCAGCCAGCTGCGAAGAGGCAAGCCATCATGCAACAGTTGTACAAAATCGGGGATGGATCCATGGACCCAAGCACTTCTCGTCCGATCACTGGTGAGTTGTCCAATCTCTCACTTTTACCTTAAGAATTTATATGTGAAATTGGTTGCATGTAGAGTAGGTCCTTAGTTTCCGAGTGAACTTGTACGGACCTTAGTCATGGGCGGAGTGGCAACCCATGTTCTGTTTGATTCCGGTGCATCTCACTGCTTTGTGCAACCCGTGATGGTTGGAATAGGAGAATTTCAGAAAGAACCAGAAGGAGAAGTAGGACTGGTTTGTGCGGCTGGTGGTCAGGTCATGTACACTATGGGAAAGATCTGAAACATCTATGTGATGATCGGTGAAGTGAACATGCCAGCCGATGTTATAATTTGCCCAGTGAAGCCGTTGATGTGATCCTTGGAATGGATTGGCTGGGGAAGTACAAGGCATATCTGGACTGTCATCGAGGCCGAGTTGAATTTGAGACCAGCAGTGGAAGACTGGTTTATCAAGGGATAAAGCCAACAAATGGGGGCTTTATCATTTCAGCACTCCAAGCAGAACGGATGTTGGAAAAGGAATGCAAAGCCTACTTGGCTGCAATCACTACTGTGAAAGCTGGACCAGATGCTGAGCTTGGAGTAACACCCATTGTAAAAAAGTACAATTACGTGTTCGCGTCATTGACAGGACTACCACCGGACAGTTCTGATCCTTTCACGATTGAGCCTGAACCTAGTACAAAACCAATCTCCAAAGCTCCATAAAGGAAGGCTCCAGCCGAAATGTCAGAGCTAAAAAGCAGCTGAGTGAATTGATGGAGAAATAGTTTGTGCGTTCAAGCAGCTCACCTTGGGGCGCACCAGTCCTGTTCGTAAAGAAGAAAGATGGTAGTTCCAGACTCTGCATTGACTACCGTGGACTAAAAGGATTTACAATAAACAACAAGTACCCTCTCCTAAGGATAGACGAGTATTGGACCAACTCCGAGGAGCTACTTGGTTCTTAAAGATTGATCTGGCTTCGGGTTATCATCAGATTCTGATTGCTGAAGAGGACATCCGTAAGACAGCCTTCGGATCAAGATATGGGCACTATGAGTTTGTTGTCATGTCTTTGGATTAACAAACGCTCTTGCAGCCTTCATGAAACTGATGAATAACTGGATGAATTCTTCATAATCTTCATAGATGACATCTAGATTTACTCCAAGAATCAGGAGGAGCATAAGGCACATTTGAGAACAATCTTGGATAGACTGCGGGAACATAAGTTGCTTGCCATACTCAGTAAATGCAGTCTTTTGAAAAAGGAAATAGGGTTCTTGGGTCATGTGGTCTCGAAAAAAGGTGTGTCTGTAGATCAGGAAAATATCAAGGCCATAGCGGACTGGCCTAGAACAAGGAATGCTACTAAGATCAGAAGTTTTCTGGGAGTGGATGGATACTACTGAGATTTTGTTAAGGGATTTGCTAGCATAGCTCAATCGATGACAAAACTAACGAGTAAAGATGTCCAGTTTGTATGGACAGAAGACTGTGAAGCAAGCTTCTCCAAACTCAAGGAAATGTTGACGAGTACTCCAGTATTGGCTCTTCCTATGGACAATGATCCATACATTGTGTATACATATGCATCCAAAGTAGGACTTGGGTGTGTTCTTATGCAGCAAGGAAAGGTAATTGCCTATGCATCTAGACAGCTAAGGAAACACGAAGGAAACTATCCAACACACGACTTAGAAATGGTAGCAGTCGTGTTTGCACTCAAGATATGGTGATCTTATCTCTATGGTGCAAAGGTCTAGGTGTTCATGGATCATAAGAGCTTAAAGTATATTTTCACTCAACCGGAACTGAACCTGAGACAGAGACAATGGCTAAGTAGTCATGTTTGCGAGTTTGTGAAGTGTTCAAACAGCTCAAGGAAATATTCAGACAAAGCGGAATTTTCAGATAGCAATGGTCGGATCCGGACAAATGTTGTCGAATTTGGACAGGATGGTTGAGCTGGTCGGCTGGACAGCGATGGTTGAAAATCAGACAAAATGGTTTAGAATGTCTGGACATAGCTGATTGAGCTGATTCGAGTAGTAATGGTCTGATTCAGACAAGTTTGGTCGGATCAGACAAGTTTGGTCGGATTTCAGACAAGATTGGTCCGATTAAGACAAAGCGGTAGGACTTGTCGGGTGGGACAATCTACTTTAGCTTGATTTTTGCCTAAGTAAATCTGGTGGGAGTAGTTATTGAAATGAAGGGGAAAAACTCGCGGTAGGAATGAAAAATCGCACGGGGTGGCGGTTATCACTTTCTGGCCAAAGGGAAAACCCTAAAACGGTTACTTGGGCGGTTATGCAGGTGTAAACTGCCCAATTGCTTATTTAATCGTCTCCTTAAGCGGATTTTCTCCATTTTTCCTCACGAAAACTCTAAGGCAACCTAAGAGAAAACTCAGAGATTAAAGTGCGATATAGTGGGAAACTTCGAGTTTTTGACGGATAGATCAATTCCGAGTCCAGTACGTTCGTCTGTTGGGTGATTCCGACTGTTCGAGTGTTCGTAAGTCCGAGAAGAACTATGCAAGAGGTGTCAGAAAGGCCGAATCAAACCGTATCATACCGACTGTAAATAAAAAGGTGAGTGTGCGATTGTAGTCTAAGTATTGAATCGTAGTCTGATTGATAGGAGTTGAACAGTGTACTTATTGCTTGTCTAATTAAATTTATTAGCTTGTTCTGGGGTTAATCGAGTAGTCAATTTTCTTCTGTTGCTGCCCCTAGATCAGATCATGCGAATATATCTGTTTATGGCCTACTTTGGCTTGATTGATTTGATGACACTTTGGCTTGGGATGGCTAAGTCGATCAAGTAACTGACTGGATGATGAGCATGTCCGATTATCTGATTGACTGTATAGACTCGATTGCTTTATTTTGGCTAAGTGGGACGAGATGACCGCTCTCACTAAGCATTATGTTTCTTATTCCTCCTTTGTTTGGATGCAGATCAGGATCAGACCCGAAAGGGTAAATACATAGCTTGACCGTGAGACCAAGGTAGGAAGGAAGGATGTTGGATTTGGGTAGATATTGGACGAGTTAACTTATAATTGCTTATTAGCAGACTCACTTCTTAACTTGAACTTCCGTTTATCTATCTAAGTCTTATTATGCTTGTTGACTTATCTGAAAACGAACTGAAAATGCCAAAAATAATTCTAAGTAAGAAAAGTTGGAAACTTGCCCAAGTTTGATCGAGGAAGTCGGTTCAGACTCGTACTGATGGTATGAAAAAATGGGATGGGTGTCTTCATTTTCGCCCTTACTCCCATGAAAGATAAAATTCTCCCAAGAGGGTCTTTTTATAGATAAATGAGTGCAAGATACAAGTCTAAACCTAAGGGAGACCCAAGCATGTGGAGGCAAGGGATCCAGGCTGCTCAATTTGAATTCTGTGGACCAGAAGCTCCACACGTTTTGGACAGGCTGTCCAAGAGCTCTTCCTTTCCTTTTGGGCGAGTGGATAAGGTTGTCCACAATCCTCTTCCTTTTGGTAAATGGATAACCTTATCCATAAACAGTCACTAAGCCTTGGCTCCTTCCTAAAAGTTTCCTTGCCTTCTCTTTCTTATCTTAGACAAGGAATATACCAGAGGATCTTCTCATTTCTTCACATGCAAGGTCTTTTAGACTTGGAAGACAAGTCTTTGCATTTAGGGTTTACACGGCCCGATATTAATGACCCCTTGCATCAATTTCGTGCCCTAACTTACCCAAGACACTAAACCATTCTTTAGGTTCAAATGGTCGAGTATGTTTCCGGGTCCGGGTTGGTCTGTACAGATCCGTGAAGTCTGTACAGTCCGTATGCCCATACGACCATTCGTACACCTCCCCCAAACATGGACCATTTGAGCCCATATCTTCCCTATAGCTTCCCAGGGTCTTCCTTAGTCTTCTCCTTGATGTTTCATAGCCTCTTGTACACTTATCAGCTTCCCACAGCCTTATCAACACTCCTTGTACAAGATATATTCACCCCACTCTATCTTTTTTTTCACTCCATCTCATCTTTCTCTTGTTCATTGTCATCTCTTCAAGTTAACATTCAGGTTTAACACTTTCTTCATACTTTGGTCGCTACCACCAGTAACAAGGTGAAATCTTTCACCTTTCTTCCTGGTCTTGAATAAGAACTCGACTGGACTGATTTGATGAAGAGGGTAACTAGTCCACTCTATAACTTCTGGATCCTAGGCTCGCCTTTCTTCTGGACGGTATGAGAAAGCATGAGACTTCAAGAACACTTTCTAGGTATGCGGATGAACACCTTCTTGTAGAGTTTGAACCGACTGGAAAGGAAGTGTCTCGCTGGTTTTGAATGGCATGGGAGAAAGCCTTGATCTTTGCGGAAGCTAGGAACCACGATCTTGTGAACCTGGCTCTGATACAATGTTGAATTTTCAGAGAGTAAGGTTTGTGTGTGATGAACAAGTCTCTAAGTCTCTTCTAATCTCTGTGTTTGGTTCAAGCAAACACTAAGTGAACCCATATCCTATCTCATCTTCATTTCGAGTTCATCATAGCCTTAGAGGCTTGTTCATCACACACAAGTCTTACACTCTGAAATCCAACAGTTGTGTGGATCCTTCAGCTTATGTTTCAATCACCTAACCATAGAGGCCGCATTGAACTGAGCTTTCACACACACACAACCAAGACTGCTCTGAACAGCCTCTTTGCATAGACACGCTACTGCCTATACCCGGTTGGATGATCCTTTGTTGAAGTCCTTTCAAGGCTTGATATTGGACCATGGATCATGCATATTGAGACTCCCCTTCAAACTTAACTTCGAGACTAGGGAAGCAGCTAAGCTTGTGAGTTGAGTTTTATACAGTTCCATGGTCTTAAGGAACCATCAGTCTTCACAAGAATTGATGTCCTAACCCTTGTGAGTTTTGGCTCTCTTCCTTATACAAGGAACTAATGGTTTTGAATCACCTTCGAAGCCCTCACAAGGTAGTCTCTCATTGTACGATATCCCACTCTACACTTCTTGTAGACTTTGGGACTAAGATGTACAAGTGGTATCATACAATGGCATCAACCTCTCATTGCATATTCAATCACACTAAACTTCCTTTAGTTTGTGGACTGACTTGTCCAATGATGATATGCAATGGCAATAGACCATTATCTTGTCACCTTGGTTTGGTTTGTTGGAACTCATGAGTGTTTGTCTCATGTAAGGAGTGATTCATTCAACTTGTGAATGAATCCCTTTCAACCATACAACGGGAACTCATCAGTCAAGATCAGAGACAACCAACTTGTGGTTGAATCCTCATACACAACTTACTATATAGCCAAGAATCCTAGACAGTAGACTGGTTATATGAAGCAGAAACTCTCTAGTATGAATCTATCCTTGAGAAGTAATACAACATTTAGAGTTTCTATACTTAGATGAATGGGATATAGAGTTAGTAATATAGAGTTTAAGACAATAGATAAAGAAGAGTTTAGAGTGAGTTTTACAAGTATTAGGCTGCCTTAAGAGAGAAAGAGCTAAGGAAGCCTCTAAACAATGATACTTAACTTCTTACATTGTGAATATTGTTTAGACACAAGCAATGGAGAGAGAGCACACAAAATTAGAAAGAGAAACTTGTCTATTGATTCTAGTTAATGTTACAAGAGAGGGTGAATGTCTTTAAATAGACAATCACTTACAAGAAACAATTACTAAATCAGAGAATGGCTAAACAACTAATATAATGGAGAAATGGAAGAGGCCAGGAGGATATGGACAAGGGGAGGCACGACCAGCTTAGGAGAAAGGGACATGAGAGAGGTTGGCACAGCTTACTTGAGTGAAAGTGACAGGTACAGTTGCTTCTCCAAAGCAACCCATGGGACTTCTTGTCTAATTCAAACCAACCTCTCTTATTCAAATTCAAACAGGTTTCATTGACTTCTCAGAGATTCCCAACGTCCATATTCAGTCTCCCAAACTCCTTTCTTGCCTTGTAAAAGTTAGGTCAAGATGGTAGCTTGTGGAGCAAGTCTGTATGGAAAGAACCAAATTGGCTTCTCTGGTTGAACTCTCCTTTGATCATGAACTAACTCCTTTCTCTGGTTATTCTCTTATTAATTTCAACACTCCCCCTCAAGCTTGACAATAGAAGATCCTTGGGCAAACTTGAAACTGAGAGCATTTGCCTCATTAAAAACCTAAGTGTGGAAAACCTAATGGGGGTAAAACCATCACTTAGGGAAAAGAGTGCAACTACTCTCAGCATAGGGATTGGCCAGTGGGTTTATGAGTCTTATGATCAAGTTTAGGGACTCATAAACCCTGGATCATGGGCTTACTACATTGGTAAGCAGGCACCAATGCCTTCCTTGCTTCACACTCAAAGCTGCTTGGAATTCTCCATGTAGCTGGTTCTTTGTCTCCCCCTTTCTTCTGATATCCTGCAATCATAAAAGGGTTTGATCCACGACTATACTCTTCTCATGATCTCCAAATACTTCAATTGTAAGCAGGCACCAATGCCTTCCTTGCTTCACTCTCAAAACTGCTTGGAACTC
Organism: Moricandia arvensis; assembly: GCA_905132765.1. Taxonomy (NCBI): domain Eukaryota; kingdom Viridiplantae; phylum Streptophyta; class Magnoliopsida; order Brassicales; family Brassicaceae; genus Moricandia; species Moricandia arvensis. The sequence goes on from CAJHQP010003040.1 coordinate 15,060, forward strand.
TTCTTGTAGATGGTTCTTTGTCTCCCCCTTCTTCTGACATCCTTCCATCATAAAAGGGTTTTATCCACAACCAGATTCTTCTCATGAGCTCCAAGTATCTGATTCAAACAATGCACACACACACACACTTGCATCAGTTCTCAAGGGGCAAACCTATTCAAAGAAGAATAAGTATAGTTTAAGGTACTTCCCTTGCATAAGAAGCTGGACATTGGCTTCTCATATTAACACTTCTCCTCAAGCTTGACCTGTTAATGAGAGTATGTGGTCAAGGATGGAAAATGTGAGCCAGTGATGGTCACCAATGCCTTGAGACCACAGCCCTCTTGGCTTGAATTGTGGCCTTTTCTCTTGAGTGTGCTGGATTTTCAGAGTGTTTGGATTGTGTGTGATGAGCAAGCCTATAAGTCAATGATGAATTGGAAATGAAGAAGAGGCTGGATCTGGTTCGCTTGTGTTTACTTGAATCAGAATCAGAGACTAAAGGAGACTTAGAGAGATTATAAGACTAAGGAAGGGATAGACTAAAGAAGGATTCCAACTCAGGAACAACAAGCTTTCTTTCTGGAAGTGGAGAGGGGTTTTCCACCTTACTCCCTTGAGAGATAGAACTCGACATAGATCAGTATATATAGAGAGATAAGAACTGCAATAAGGCTAAACCTAAGCATGTTAGGTCAACAAGACAAATTCAAAATACTTGGCCAAGAATGCACACATGCTTGGACAGGCTGTCCATGGCTGGCTCTCTTCCTTTGCTTTTTGCGAGTGGATAAGGTTATCCATAAGCTCTTCCTTTGCTTTTGGTAAGTGGATAACCTTATCCATACCTCATCACCTTCCAGGAAGCTCCATTGGCCGAATATACCAAGGCATATCTTCTAACTCGCCCAAACCTTTTCTTTAGACCCAAGTCTTTGATCTTCACTTCAAACCCTCAACCTTCCTTGCGTCACACGTCTTGAAGCTTCCTTAGGTTACAAGTGTGAGTCATTTTAGGATCACTTGTTGTGGCCTAACTTCCTGAAGACTCAAAACCATCTTTCAAAACCATCTTCTAAGATCAAATAGTCGAGTATTTATGTTTTTGGGTCGAGGTTGGTTTGTATGGATCCGTACAGTCCGTACGGCCATCCGTACACCTCACCCAAACATGAATCATTTGATCCCATATCTTCCATAAAGCTTCCCAAGGTCTTCCTTAGACTTCTCCTTGCTTTTTCATAGCATCTTGTACACTTATCAGCTTCCCACAGCCTTCTTCATTCTTGTTGCACAAGATCTCTTCACGCACTCCATCTTCTTTGCTATATCTCATCTCTCATAAGTTCATTTGCAGCTCTTCAAGTTAACACTCCCCCTCAAGCTTGACTATAGTGATTCTAAGTCAAGCTTGGCACCTTGAAGAGCTTACTCATTAAAAACCTCACCAAGTAAAACCCTTTTGGGATAAAACTTGATGAGGAAGAAAGAGTAAAGTCCTCAAGGCCTAGGGATTGGTCACTTGGTCTTTGTGTCTTGGATCATTGTGATACACACAAAGACCCTGGATCATGGCCCTCATTGTGTTACAAGTCTCATCCAACTTTCATTGCACACCACTAAGTCTTCTTGAGCTCATCTAGCTCATTCCACACTGATCTTAGTCTCTACCCCTTTCACCCAACCTTTTGTTGGGTTTAAGTGCTCGGATTACCTAGATACAAACTCCATTAAGTACTAACTTCATTATCAGCCTTAGTTGCTTCTTCTTCTTGAATAACCACCAAAGACTCCATCTTCACAGATCATTGAAGCTTCTCAATACTCCCCCTCAAGCTTGGGACTGAGTCTTTAGGAAGACCCAAGGTTGGAAGGACAGCTTCATGATCTTTATTAACACACCACTGCCCACTCCTTTCTGATCTCGCCACCTTGAACAGAATGCTGGAACATACCTCAGATATCTCTTCATCCACCTCACTTAAGAAGCCGTATTGTAGAGTAACATCCTTCTTCACACATCCAAGAGTGCTCTGACCACTCTCTTGTCTAGAATCGCCAATGTCTAAACCCGTATTCCTCCATCTTTTATTCCTGATGCAATGGTGATGAGGAAGAAAGTCTTCAACTTAGATCATCAGGTAGCTCACTCAAGTCCACACCTAAAGCTTGAATTGAGTATAGGTTCAAGCTTGAAAGTGAGCCTCAATGAGCTTCCAAACCAGGAGCACCCCACCCCAACAACTGCACTTAAATCATTGATCCACCTCAATGTCTTCAGCTTCAAGTACCCTCAGATCACCGGCCTCCTCAAGCTTTAGTGATGAACTTGCCTTGTACATATTCATTGAATCAGGAGCACATAAATCTCAACAGCTGCGCTCAAGTCTACTGGCTCCATGCACAAGCACCAACAACTCTGCTTCAGCAATGGGCATTGCCTTTCTCTTTGTTCCAGATTGATGTTGAACAAGAGACGCTCCTTGTGAACCTGAAACAACACTCAAACTCATACAAAATAAGAGAAACTTGCATTGGGATCAAATCTTGACTAATCATCAAGTTTGATCACCAATGTCACAAGCTTTGCGTTTAGACATTATCTCATTGTCATGAATATCCATCTAATGCAAGCTTACCACTCTCTAAATTCTATCACAACGCACTTAGGCAACCATTTCCTGCCTTAAACGACCCTTAGACTTAAATCTAGATGTCTCCATCTCAAGGCAGTAACCATGACAATAGAATGCAACAGCCTTAACTTATTCTATTCATGAATGCAATTCGAATTAGATACAACTATCTATCATCCTAGCAAGATATTCATTTAGAACAAAGATTAAGCATCATTATCATTTCCAAATACCAAACCCAAATGCATTACTTTACTCAGTTTATGTTCATATATGCAAGAAAATTCAAAATATACTATCTAATATCATGTCAAGCAACATTTAGAACTGGAGTAAGCACTTTAAACACTCAACCATTCACACGAGATTCATCTAAACATCCTGGGATAGATTCTAAAAATTCATATCTAGCAATCTTAAACACATCCTCAGGTGTCGAAACATCACACAACACATTCCGTTAATAAAGTATCAAGCTTTATACAAGGGACAATAGGTTCTTACAAACAAGGAACTAGTGTTAGTTCCTTGACCACCTTTGATTCATGGCAAGATTAGGGACTATTGGTCGCGGCTCAAACACCTCCTTCCTCCATGGACCTTCCCTTGGACTCTCCATGCCTAAAGTCCCCAGCTTTCTTCATACTTTTGTCGCCACCACCAGTAACAAGGTGAAAGCTTTCACCTTTCTTCCTGCTCTCTGAACAAGAACATGCATGGACTGATTTGATGAAGAGGGTAGCTAATCCACTCCATAACTTCTGGATCCGAGGCTCTCATTTCTTCTGAACGGTATGAGAGAGTATGGGCTTCAAGAATACTTTTTGGGTTTGCGGATGAACACCTTCTTGTACAGGTTGAACCAGCTGGAAAGGAAGTGTCTTTCTGGTTTTGAATGGCATCAAAGAAGGCCTTGATCTTTGCGGAAGCTAGGAACCAAGTACTTGTGAACCTGGCTCTGATACCATGTTGGATTTCCAAAGGGTTTGGATTGTGTGTGATGAACAAACCTTTAAGGCAATGATGAACTCGAAATGAAGAAGAGAGTGGATCTGGTTTCCTTGTATTTACTTGAATCAGAATCAGATAATAAAGGAGACTTGGAGAGATTAGAAGACTAAGAAAGGGATAGATTGAAGAAGGATTTTAACTCAAGAACAACAAGCTTTATTTCTGGAAGTGGAGAGGGGTTTTCCCTCTTACTCCCTTGAGAGATACAACTCGATAGAGATCAGTATATATAGAGAGATGAGACCTAAAATAAGGCTAAACCTAAGCATGTGAGGTCAACTAGACTAATTTAAAATACTTGGTCAGGAATGCACACATGCTTGGACAGGCTTTCCATGGCTGGTGCTATTCCTTTGATTTTGGCGAGTGCATAAGGTTATCCATAAGCTCTTCCTTTGCTTTTGGTAAGTGGATAACCTCATCCATACCTCAGCACCTTCCAGGAAGCTCCCTTGGCGAATATATCGAGGTATCTCTTCTAAATCGCCCAAAACTTTTCTTTAGACCCAAGTCTTTGATCTTCACTTGAAACCCTAAACCTTCCTTGCCTCACACGTCTTGAAGCTTCCTTGGGTTACAAGTTTGGGTCACTTTAGGATTCACTGTTGTGCCCTAACTTGCCCAAGACTCAAAACCATCTTCTAGGACCAAATGATCGAGTATTTATGTTTCTGGGTCGAGGTTGGTCCGTACGGATCTGTACGGTCCATACATTACGTACGTTTGTACGGCCATCCGTACACCTCACCCAAATATGCATAATTTATCCCATCTTTTCCATAATGCTTCCCAAGGTCTTCATTAGACTTATCCTTGATGTTTCATAGCCTCTTGTACACTTATCAGCTTCCCACAGCCTTCTCCATTCTTGTTGCACAAGATTTCTTCACACACTCCATCTTCTTTCCTCCATCTCATCTCTCATAAGTTCATTTGCATCTCTTCTAGGTAACATAGTCTACTTCCTACCCATCCTCTTGGTATCAGGTAAGTCACTTATGAGCAATCTTTCGACTGCTCCATTCATCCTCTCAACCATCTTGGGAGTTAATGGACACAATCAGTGTCCAATGTGTTGATGGGCAGTGGGAAATCTCCATGTTCAGTAATATACATCATGTGTAGGCTCTGATCAACATGGGCAGCCTGTCAACAAACACTAGGACAAGTATCAATAGACAAAAAAGAGACCAGAACATGGGTTTTCAAGAGAGGGTGAAGGTCTCAGAACATGAGAGTGCACACGAAATTAGAGAGAGAAACTTGTCTATTGATTCTAGTTAATGTTACAAGAGAGGGTGAAGGTCTTTAAATAGACAATCACTTACAATAAAACAATTACTAAATCGGAGAATGACTAAACAACTAATATAATGAAGAAATGGAAGAAGTCAGGAGGATATGGACAAGGGGAGGCACGACCAGATGAGGAGAAAAGGACATGAGAGAGGTTGGCAAAGCCTGCTTGAGTGAAAGTGACATGTCCAGTTGCTTCTCCAAAGCAACCCATTTGACTTCTTCTTGTCTAATTCAAACCAGCCTCTCTTATTCAAATTCAAACAGGTTTTCTTGACTTCTCAGAGGTTCCCAACATCCATAGTCAGTCTCCCAAACTTCTTTCTTGCCTTGTAAGGTAAGTTAGGTCAAGATGGTAGCTTGTGGAGCAAGTCTGTACGGACATAACAAAATTGGCTTCTCTAGATGAACTCTCCTTTGATCATGAACTATCTTCTTTCCTCTGGTCATTCTCTTCTTCATTTCAACATGGTTTGCCAATGTATCACTTCATGTGTAGCTAACATCACCACAACTCAATGCAAGATTTGATCATCCTATTGGGACCAAACCAAGATCACATATCTTGTTTGATCACCAATGCTTCAACAATGCATTAATCTTGAACACAGCAAATAACAAGAACAAGACTAAGCAATTTAACTTCTATAGATGCAAAGAGAGCATGAAACAAGACTCTTGCAACTAGGCTGGATTTTTAAATGCATCATATATGATTGCAACAATCTTAGGCAGAAACTATATAGATGCAATAGATTCAATCCGAATGAACTAACCACCATATGATCAATTTTAAAGCACCCTAAACAGAATGCAAGAACACAACTAGACATGATAATGAACAATAGTTTAATAAAAATCATAGATTCAAGTAGCTTAGACATACTTCAAAATCGTACTTGACATCTCTGATGGATTAACTATGCCATTATCATAAAGATACATTAAACCGGATTGAATCTTTAGCCTAAATACTTGTGAATGCAAAACAGCTTTAACACTCATGATGCAAGTAGCAGAGACATTCTACTCAATTCTACAACACATTCATGATGCTTAGAACTATGGCAGAGCACAAGACAATACAAAACAACCACACTGATGCTTATGCAAAACATATTATCAAACCAATGATCCAAGAGCTTAGACAATCCTCTAAATGTTTCAAGACATCTATGATGGATAAGCTAAGGCCTAAGAAACCAGGAACACAACACAATGCAATAAACAAGCCAGGAGATCATGGAACACAAACATCACTCAATGCACAACCAAATAAAGACACAAGCTCTTATTAAGGGTTTAGGAGGCTTGCTTACAACCCAAAGTATCCGAGCTGATTCCTCGAACCTCCATGGACACGGCTCATCTGAACTTGGCAGGTTTGAGATATGGGTTCAGTACCCAACAGCTCTGCTTGTTGTGTCTATCCCTTTTGCAATGATCGCACTAAGACCCATTATGTCCTCCCTCTTGTATACCGCCTTGTTGGACTGAGGTACTGCTTCATCTTGTGATGCAAGTAGAGGACCCTTTTTTGCTTCAAACAATCCGTGTGACCCATCCTCCTTTTGGACTTGGGAACATACCTCTTCAACCGTGAGAAGCTTCTCAAACCTTAGGATATGTTTGATAAGGTCATTTAAGGTAGGACTGAGGGTCAAGAGAAGACAAAACATCTTTTCTTTCTCCCTTCTTTCATTCAACGCCTCTGGGTCAATAGATTGAGACCTCGACATCTCTAGTTCAGACCAAAGGGCTCTGAACTTTCCCAGATGTGCAGTGAACTCCTCATTCTCTTGGGACAGATTGTTGATTGCTCTCTTGATTTCAAAGACTCGACTAAGGTTAGGGATGTTCCCATAGATCTTGTTTAAAGTTTCACAGTATGAGTAGGCTTCAAGGATAAATCTTTCTAAAGAGCATTGAAGGATGGACAAGAGCATGAGGTCATCTTGTTGCCACTTCGTTCCTGGTACGACCCTGGAATGGATGTCTCTCTCTGGATCACTTGAAGGGGCAGTGGGTGGATGAAAGGTGATGGAGATGGTCTTCTCCTTAGAACTATGAGATGCTCTAAAGATGTGTTTCTGCTCCTGAGATACAGGTGCACCCTGCTTGGTGTCTAGGATAGATCACAGAAGATTACTCTTGTTATTGTGATAAAAGTTGTTCACCATTGAACAAGATAGATAAGTCCCCTTAGAGATGATTTTTTGAGCCAAAGCTTACTTTTATTGATTAATGGTTGAATTTTTACATGGAGGCTCATGGTTACATCAATAAGAAGGAATAAAATGAAATCCTAAGCTAAAAACACCCTAAACCAAAACCAAGTCGGTTTAGTAAAAACCATATCCTAATCCTATTGCTAATTTGTTTATGATAACCAAACTTAATCCTAATTGGTTTGAACTTAATAAAATCATAAACAAATTGAAAATAAACCATCTTGGCCGTGATTAATCTTCTTAGCCCAATCATAATCCAAGCTGGTTTGTCTTTCCATTTTTTGGGCTGATAAAGGCCTTTTTCGAACAATTCTTGCTTGGGCTCAATCCATCTTGTTTCTGGTCCGACCAAGTTTCTCCTTAAGATCATTTGGATGATGAAAATTCTCCTGATAATCCATTTCCAGCTCTGGTTCTTCATATTTCATTTCCAAGTCATTTCTCGGTAGTGTCGGTTTGACTGGTCCATTTCTCGATTATACCAGACAACCCATTTCATTTCCTGTTCGACCAGCTTCCTTCCATCCATGCCTTGGTCAATCAAGTTATACTAGACGTTCATGTTGGTCCATAGTCATTCCTATCTTCAGAAAGGCCTCATCAAGGCTCATAGCCTTCTATTGATCAATTAACCCATGAATAAGGCCAATAAACTCTCCAATGAGCCCATTAAGTTTTTGTATGGTCCATAGTCTTTCTGGGACGTGCATTGGCTTCCAGAACATAATTTTGAAACTGATCCAGGTCACAACACTTCTGAGATAGTAAGAGAACCAATACCACCACTAGATGAACTCTCTTGAGAGGCGACAACTTTGGAAGAGTTTGGAGCATCAAAGTTGCAACGGCTCCATAACGCTTTTCCACCAAGGGCTGTCTTTACCAGGCGGGACCAGAGAAGGTAGTTGGGACCTTTGAGGATGAGTGGAATGACAATGGCTCTGGAAGACTCCATCTTGAGGTCGGTATGAGCTAAACTATCTTCTTGTTCTTCAAAGGTGTAATCTTTAGATCCGGATGAACTGGATCTGTAAAGGAATGATCTTTTGAGCTTGTGACTGTTGCGGAAGCTTAACCAAGTCTGAGTAACTTGGCTTTGATACCATGAAAGTTTTTGGAACTTAAGTGCTTGAGTGATGAAGAACATAAATGAAGATGACGTGGATGAGACTTGATGAGAATGGAAAAAGAGACTAATGAAAATGATGAAGATTCGTGGGAGACTTAAGAGAATAGAGAGACTAAATAAGAGATTAGGAGACTAAGGAACCAGAGAGTATAGAGAGTAAAGGAGACTAAGAGACTATGAAGAGGAGAAACTCTCGATATACAAGGATATAAATAGGGAGCTATGCTTTACAAGGGTTTACAAAATATCAGAGTAAGCATGTGTGGTCAAAGGAAGGAGGCTCCTTGGTTTGAAATGAATGGATCAGAAGCTATACACGATTAGGGACAGCCTGGCTCGCCAAAGGAGTAACTTGGCTGAGAATCAGCCACCAAGGTCTATGAACCTTTCCAGTGATCATTTCAGATTCAGGCTCCTTCCTTTCTAGTCTGGATAACCCAAAACCTTATCCACAAACGGTCAGCACAAGCATCATCTCGCCAGATCCTTTCCAAGATGCCATTTGATCCTTTCTTCTTCCACAAACCATCTGGATGCCTTCTTCTTACACAAAGCTTCTCCATGACTTGGGATGCAAGGTTTCACCATGGGAGTGTACGGATTAGGTTTTCGTCCGTACACTTTTTCCCTATTTTTGCACAAACCCAAAACATGCTCAAATGGTCGAAAGCGTAAGTTTCTGGGTCGACCTCATCCGTACAGTCCGTACGGTACCGGACGACCCGAACTTTGCAAATCAACCATTTTCCTAGAAATTAACCCAACTCTTCTTCATTCATTGTAAACCCCTCTCGAACCTTGTTTTAGCTCTGCATAAGGTTCTAGACCCTCCTTAGACCTTGATCAGTCTCTAAAGGGGTTTTGCCTAAGCTTTACACATAAACCTTTAGTGAGTTGATTTATCACTTCAGGTAAAGACAAAGCAGGCACATCCAAACACTCTGAGGAGACGAATAGATGGTCTGGTTTGGTTGAACACTTCATAAGGAGAAATATCCTTCAACACCTTGGTAGGAATCATGTTGATCAGATAGCATGCTGTCGCCACAACACTACAGAATCTCTTAGGAACATTGGCATGAAACATCATTGATTTAGCAACTTCCATCAGATGTCTATTCTTTCTTCCAGCCACTACATTTTGTTGAGGAGTATAAGGGCAGCTTGTTTGGTGAACTATGCCATGTTTTGCGAAATGATTCTTGAAAGCATGGCTTGTATACTCTCCTCCATTGTATTAACTTAGCACATTCAGTTTAGCCTTAAAGTGGTTAGTAACATAAGATTGGAAATTCATAAATGCATCTCACACACGATCCTTAGATGGAAGCAAAGTAATCGAAGTATATTTTAATTTTTCATCTATAAAGGTGACAAAATACTTGTGGTTGTCCCTAGACAGATATGGAGAGGTCCAAACATTAGAGTTAATTAAGTCAAAACATTTTTCATATATTGTTGCTGATTCTGGAAACACAGTTTCGCAATGCTTTCCTAAGATGCATGCTTTACATTCTGTTGGATTTTCAGAGTGTTTGGTTTGTGTGTGATGAACAAACCTCTAAGGCTATGATGAATTCGAAATGAAGATGAAATAGGATCTCGTTTTCTTGTGTTTACATGAATCAGAACCATAGACTAAAGGATACTTGGATAGATTAAGAAGACTACGAAAGGGATAAACTAAGAAGGATTTCGATTCAAGAACACTAAGCTTATTATTAAGAAGTGGAGTGGGGTTTTCCCCCTTACTCCCGTGAATATTGCACCTGACAGAGATCAATATATATAGAGATATAAGAGCTACACAAGGCTAAACCTAAGCATGTGAGGTCAACAAGACTAATTCAAAATACTTGGCTAGGAATTCACACATGCTTGGACAGGATGTCCATGGCTGGTGCTCTTCCTTTGCTTTTGGTGAGTGGATAATGTTATCCATAAGATCTTCCCTTCTTCCTTTGGTAAATGGATAACCTTATCCAAACCTCAGCACCTTCCAGGAAGCTCTCTTGGCCGAATATACCAACGTATGTCTTCTAACTCGGCCAAAACTTTTCTTTAGACCCAAGTCTTTGATCTTCACTTCAAACCCTAAACCTTCCTTGCCACACACTTCTTGAAGCTTCCTTGGGTTACAAGTCCGGGTCATTTTAGGGTACCATGTTATGTCCTAACTTGCCTAAGGCTCAAAACCATCTTCTAAGAGCAAATGGTCGAGTCTTTTTCTTTTTGGGTCGAGGTTGGTCCGTACGGATCCGTACGGTCCGTACAGTCCGTACGGCCGTACGACCATCCGTACACCTTACCCAAACATGGTGTTCCTTAGACTTCTCCTTGATGTTTCATAGCCTCTTGTACACTTATCAGCTTCACACAGACTTCCCCATTCTTGTTGCACAAGATCTCTTGACACACTCCATCTTCTTTGCTCCATCTCATCTCTCATAAGTTCATTTGCATCTTTTCAAGTTAGCCCTCCCCCTCAAGCTTGACTCTAGTGATCCTAACTCAAGCTTGGAACCTTGAAGACCTTCCTAATTAAAAAACTCACCAAGGAAAACCCTTTTGGGATAAAACCTTGATGAGGGTAAAAGAGTCAAGTCCTCAAGGCCTAGGGATTGGCTAGTGGATCTTTTTGTCTTGGATCATTGTGATGGACACAAAGACCCTGAAGCATGGCCTCACCGTGGTGCAAGTCTCATCCGACTTTCCTTGCACACCACCAAGTCATCTTGAGTTCATGTAGCTCATTCCACACTGATCTTGGTCTCTCCCCCTTTCACCCAACCTTCTGTTGGGTTTAAGTGCTCGGATTACCAGATACAAAGTCCATTGAGTACCATCTTCATTCTCAGCCTTGGTTTCTTCTTCTTCTTGAATAACCACCAAGGACTCCATCTTCACAGATCATTGAAGCTTCTCACAGATGACTAAATTACATATCATGCATCATTAATTCTAATGCACGTGAGTGTGGGTGACCTAATCTAGCATGCCAAGTATTGCTATCCCATAGATTAGTACTGGTCATGCATAAAGGAGTAGAAGAAGAAGAGTAAGAAAGCTTAGTCTTTTGAAGATGGTATAAACCATCTTTGTTGTTGCCTTCTCCAATCACCTTCCCTATCTTAAGGTCCTGAAACACAGCATCATTAGGCCTAAAAACCACCTCACAATTCAGGTCAACAATAGCCTTTTTCACTGAGAGTAAGTTAGAAGCAAAACCAGGCATATATTATGCAGTAGATGAAATGTTTAGAGAATAATAGAATAGAGGGATTGGTTTAGACAGAAATGAAGAGAATGGAGAGATTAGAGAGTGATTTGTATGAGATTGTTTTAGAGTTTCATTTCGGCCATAGAGAAGAAAGAAACCAAAAATTGTATGATATTATTGATACGCGACACAATTCTTATAAAGAGGAGCTACAAGGGTTTCCAGAACCAAAAGGAAGAACAACTTGTAGACAGAAAGAAGAGGAGGAGCGCCTAATTGAAATATCGACCAAGGAGAGCCACAAGAAGAGTATCAGCATCTTTGGTAAGATGCTGAGAACTTTCCAGCAGTGCCAGCCTGTCCAAGACTCCTTCTTCCTTCCTTTCCAACGGATACAAGGTAAGTGGTAAAAGATCAATCCAGTAAGGTAACTCATCCTTTACCCGGATGACTCTTTTTCACTGTTGGTCGATGTTTGGGTTGACCATAATCTGTACGACCTTGCACGGATTGTACGGCCTTGTACGGACATGGTCGACACAAACTACCCTTCTTCCTTCTTCTTCTTTTATCCTGTTTATTCACCTCAACTTAACATTGATCTGACCATGTGGAACAAGTCGAGCTTGGAAGGCTGTGAGGTCTTCCTCATTAAATACCTCACCAAGGAAAACCCTTTGGGATAAAACCTTGATGAGGGAAAAAGAGTAAAGACCCCACAGCAGGGGATTAGCTAAGTTGGTCAGATCAATGAATCCCGAATGACTGTGAATGGACTCCATTGTCTTCTGCTCTGCCTTAGTAAACACATCCGCCAACTGATCATCAATCCTTGAATAGCATGGTAAGATCACTCTTAATCCGAGCATCTGCCTCACCTTGTGGCAGTCAAACTCAATATGCTTGGTCCTCTCATGAAACCCTGAATTTGTGGCTATGTGGATGGCTGCTTGATTGTCACAATGCATTGTCACTAGGGTAGACTGCTCAATACCCACGTGCTTTAGGATGCCTTTGATCCGGACTAGTTCATTTGTTAGCTTCAGCATGGCCCGGTACTCAGCTTCAGCACTTGAGCATGACACCACCTTCTGCTTCTTGCTCTTCCATGTAACTAAGTTCCCTCCAATAAAGGTGCAGTAGCCTGTGGTAGACTTCCTATCTGCCCTATCACCACCCCAATCCGCATCACAATATCCAACCACCTCATTGTTGTTGTTGCATCCCATCCACACCCCTTGACAAGGTGACCCATTCAACTCGTTCAGGATCCTTTCCACCATGTTCCAGTGATGCTCCGTTGGGACTTGCATGTGCTGACTCACCTGGTTCACAGCAAAAAAAAATATCAGGACGAGTAATTGGCAAATAGATCAACTTACCCACTAGCTTTCTATAAAGCTTGGCATCATGGAATGGTTTGCTATCTTCAATCTCTCCCTCACGAGGAACCTTTTACCCATCCTCCATGGGCATCCTTGTTGTCTTTCCTCCAAGTTTACCTTCATATTTCAAAAGATCAAGAGTATACTTTTTGGGACATGAAAAATCCTTCCTTTGATCTAAAAATCTCAATCCCAAGGAAGAATTTCATTTCTCCCAAGTCTTTAATTTCAAAAACATATTTCAGAAACTATTTAGTAGCTTGAATACCTTCTTTGTCACTCCCAGTTATGATTATATCATCAACATACACTAGGAGGACAATGATACCTGATGGGGAGACAAGGGTGAACATGGTGTGATCAAGCTCAGACTTGATGAAGCATCGTCCATTCAGAGTAGTGCTTAACTTGTGGTACCAAGCTCTTGGAGACTGCTTCAACCCATAGATAGCCTTCCTTAATCTGAACACATTCCCTGGTTTCACTAAGCCTTCAAGACCAGGGGGAGGATACATATAAACTTCTTCTTCCATCTCTCTTTGCAAGAAAAAATTCTTCACATCCATTTGCCATAGGTTCCATCCCAAGTTGGTTGCACTAAATAGCACAATGCAGATAGTATGAAGCTTTGCCACACCTGCAAATGTGTCCACATAGTCCTCTCCATAGGTTGGGGTGAACCCTCTTGACCAGTCTTGTTTTCCTCCTCTATCTTCCCATTTGGTAAGTACTTGATAGTGAAGATCCATCTACTAGAGACTGCCTTCTTCCCTTTTAGAAGGTCACTCTCATACCAAGTCTCATTCTTGATGAATGCCCTTACTTCATCCCTCACTGCTTTCCTCCATTCTTCATCTTCCATGGCTTCTTCATAAGAACTTGGAACCTGACTCTCATCCAGGCTGATGATAAACGCGCAATGCTCTTTAGGAAACTCAGCAAAAGAGGAGACAGCTTGACTAGGGTGGGCGACTGCTTGAGCTTTATAGCAGAGCCTGATGTTTAACCAATTGGACAGGTGCCTTCTTACTCTAGTACTTCTCCTCAATGGAGCTTCTGACTCTGGCTCCACTACTTCCCCATGCTTTTCTTTACCTTCTTCTTCAAGCACAACGTTTTCCCTTTGATCATTTCCCTCATTTGGTTCCTCATTTCCTATCACATCTTGATCAGGACTTCCATAGTTTCCTTCCTCATAACCACCATCTGTTGGTTCATTTCCCCCTGCATGATCAAGGTGGGATGCTTCTTCAGCTTCATGTGGTTGAGACACATTTTGCTTCCTTTTATCTTGGGTTAGATTAATCCCAAGACCTTCCCTTATCATCCTAAGGCTGGCAGCCTTGTCAGATGTTTCAGCTAGATCCTTAAGATATTCCCAGCTCTTCTCTTCATAGTATCCTCTTGACTCCAAAAACTTGACATCCCGATATACTAACAGCTTCCTTGTTAGGGGATCAAAACACTTGTATCCCTTTTGAGTTGTAGAATAGCCGATGAACATGGCTCTTTTACTCTTAGGCTCCAACTTGTTCCTCATTTCTCCTGGCACCAATACATAACAAAGACATCCAAACATCCTTATATGAACCAGTGATGGCTTGATATTATTTAGTACTTCAAATGGAGACTGATCCTCTTGGATTCTGGTTGTTATCCTGTTATTAAGGTATCAAGCAGCCATAACAGCATCACTCCAGAATCTCTTTGGTACATTGGTTTGGAACATCATCGACCTTGCCACCTCTATGAGGTGTTTGTTCTTCCTTTCAGCCACTCCATTCTGTTGTGGAGTGTAAGGGAAACTCGTTTGGTGCAAGATTCCATGTTGAGCTAAGTGTTATTTTAATGCATGACCCGTGTATTCCCCACCATTATATGATCTGAAAATGTTAAGCTTGGCATTATTATGGTTAGAAACATACGTCTAAAAATTTTTAAATGCATCAAGCACACTATCCTTAGTTTTAATGAGTGTTATCGAGGTGTATTAAGACTTTTCATCAATGAATGTGACATAATACTTATAGTTCTCTTTAGATAAGCATGGAGAAGTCCAAACATCAGAATGAACAAGATCAAAACACTTTTCATACATAATACTTGATTTCTTAAAGACTATCCTACAATGTTTACCCAAAATTCATGCTTCACACTCATTATTTTTAAACATGACACCTAGTAACATTAAACTAAGAGCCCTAACATGGGGATGACCTAATCTAGCATGCCACAATGCATCATTATTCAAAGCAGAAACATAACTAAAGGAGTAACATAAACTGGAAACATAAGTAATGTCTTCAACCATATAAAGATCTCCCTTGGTTACTCCTTTCCCAATCAACTTACTGCTCTCAATATCCTGAAACTTCACATCATTATGACTAATGATAACATTGCACTGTGTAAATAAGTAGTGCATTTATTGACAGATAATAGGTTTGAAGTAAACTCAGGCATATAGAAAGCTCTAGACTCTTTATCAAACAGGTTCAATTTTCCAATTCCTTTTATTGCTACTCTATCATCATTTGCAATTATCACATCACAATAAGCAGGTTCTAGATTCTTTATCAGACTAGTGTCACTTATCATGTGATGAGAGGCACCATAATCAACAACTAAAGGTTTAGTTAGAACACTAGCAGAAGCATATGATCTATGTGATTCACCTAGATCATCTACTTGTCCAAAAGTCTTAGGCAAACTATAAGCAGTATGAGAGTAACCAATAGTGTTTCCGAGTGTGTTACCATTCTACTTAAGAGCTTTAATGAGTGCATAAATGTCAGAACTCTTTATGGGCTCTTGATACATGTTCTTGGCTGAAGAGTGTTGAAATGCCATGGCCTTCCCGTCACCTTCACGATGGTAGACCCACTTCCAGAAGGACCAGATTCACTTGCTTCTTGGAAAGATGAGCTCTTCCTTCCCTCTCCTTCATGAACTTGGCTGGCTTGAGGTGGGGATGAAGAATCCAGCACTGACTCCTCTTGTGACCCGGCTTCTTGCAATGATCACAATTTCCTCCAAACCTCTTATCCTCACCATACCTCCTTTCCTCAAGCTTGTACTTTGCCCTATTAGCTTGAGTTACTTCTGCCTTGTTTGCGAAGGATAGGTCACCTCTTCCTCCAAACAATCGTGTGATCCCTCTTCCTTCTGCATCTGAGCACACACTTTCTCCAAGCATGGCAATTTAGATGACCTTAAGATGTGCTTGATAAGGTCATTGTAAACCGGATTCAGGGTCAATAGCTGTGGAAATGAGTCTGAATAAAGAGGAAGATGAGATTATGGATTGATCAAGAGTAAAACAGAAGGAGAAATGAAGTGAGGTTGACCTGTTTGTACTAGGCCGTACAAGTCTGTACAAAACCATACAAGGTCGACCGTACGCTTCTCGACCAAGGCTGCAGTGTAAACCGTCTAAAGTGGACATCACCCCGGGGGAGTAACTTGGCGAGTTACCACACAGACTTTCACTTACCATCCAAACGTTGGAGAGGATAAGGTCCACATATCCAGGTTGTCCTAAGCTGGAGCATCTAGTCAGAGATGCCAAGATGCTCTTCCTTCCTCAGCCACAAGTTTGAACTTAGGCGCACCCTTCCCTTTCACCGGCCACGTATCTAGCTGACTTACCTTTGGCTTATTTGTAAAGCACTCTCTATATATTGTATCCTCCTCTATCTAACTAAATCAAGGAGAAACATTTCTCTTCTTCTCCATTTCTCTCTCGTGTTCTTCATTACTTTCTTTCTGGTTCTAAACAAAAGCATCATCATTTCTTACCAAATCTTCTCATTCTCGTCCATTTCTTTCTTACCTTACAAATCTCATATGGTATCAAAGCCAGGTTGCTCGGATATCTAGTTTCTTCTTCCAAAAATACTCCGTTATAAATCAAGTTTCAACCTTTCAAAGAGTTACTTCTAGCTCAAGCCTTTCTATATGGAAAATCTCAAAACCTTGGCGATTCCAGTTACTCTCAAAGGGATGAACTACTTACTATGGTCGCGGTTGGTGAAAATAGATCTAGGAGGAAAATGCTTATGGAGCCAAGTCACAAGCTCTGAAGCACCAAGACAGACAACCCAGGAAGGTGACAAGGAAATAGCCACAGCCGATGTTGCAAGGTGGGAGCAAGAAGACATGATCCAAAGCTCTCTGGAAACATCCATACTTGAGGCTTACTCTTATTGTGAGACTGCTAAAGACCTTTGGAACACCCTGAAGAAGGTTTATGAAAACATCAGCAACCTCAGTCGAGTGTCTGAAGTGAAACGGTCCATAAACAACCCATGCCAAGAAGGGGTGGAGTTTACTCAACACTTGGGAAAGTTTCGGACTTTGTCGTCTGAACTTGAGATGTTGAGGCCAAACTCCATGGATCCATATTTTATTGAAGAAAGGCGTGAACAAGACAAGGTGTTTGGGCTCTTGGTCACTCTCAACCCAGCGTCTAGAACCATTTATGAAAACTGCTTTGATCTTGTGCATTCATATGTGTGCACTGCCCCTTGCTTATCTAGAGAAAATTAAAAGTATTATGTCACTTTCATTGACGAAAAATTCAAATACACTTGGATCACCCTGACTAAGTCTAAGGATAGTCTCAGAGGAATTTAAAAACTTTCAATCATACGTTTCTAACTATTACAATGCCAAGCTCAAAATTTTTAGATCAGATAATGGAGGGGAGTATACCAGCAATGCTTTCAAGGACCACCTAGCTAAGCAAGGGATCATTCACCATACAACAGAACGGTGTAGCTGAGAGGAAGAATCGTCACCTTATGGAGGATGCAAGGTCGATCATGTTTCATAGACATGTACCAAAAAGGTTTTGGAGTGATGCAGGCATCTCTGCTTGCTACCTGATTAACCGAACCCCCACAAGGATTTTGAAAGATGCCTCTCCATTTGAGGTTCTCAACATGATAAAGCCATCTCTAGATCATATTCTAGTGTTTGGGTGCCTTTGTTATGTCCTAGTCCCAGGTGAAATGATAAACAAACTTGAGCCAAGGAGTTCCAAAGCCATGTTCATTGGTTACTCTACTACTCAAAAAGGGTACAAATGCTATGATCTGTTGACAAGGAAGGTCTCAGAGTCTAGAGATGTAAAGTTTGCAGAACGGAGAGGGTACTATGAAGAAAGCAAGTGGGATGACCTCAAAGATCTCTCTCAAGACCCAATTGGCCGAGCTACAAATCGAAGGATCATCCTAAAGAGCATGGGTATCAACATGTCCCAGGATCAGGAACCTAGCCGACAACCAACAGCACAATGTCAAGAAACCAGTACTACTGAAGATACCCGGGTTGATCATGAGGGGGAAATGAAGAGGATCTTGACCAGCACCATGAAAGCTCAGTACAAGACTCAACTCACCATGATCAAGCAGGCTTTCAACAAAAAGATTTGGGGAATAGCAGTGGAGAGGAGTCAGAAGCAGGTACTCCAGAACCTTCGGAACGTGTACCAGAAGCTCAACCACTGAGAAGAAGCACCAGAACCAGGCACCATCCGTCTCATTGGAAGAACAACATGGTCTACTTCAATTCTGTAGTATTGGCAAGCCCTCTTGGAGGTACATGCTCTTTGGCTTGTTATCCAACTGAACAGGCAATGAAGCAAAAGGTGTGGAGAGATTCAGTAGGCAATGAAAGAGATGATATGATCAAGAATGGAACTTGGTTTGAAGAAGAATTACCAAGAGGAAAGAAAGCTGTCACAAGCAAATGGATCTTCACCATCAAGTACAATCCGGATGACACCATTGAGAAACACAAGAGTAGACTGGTAGCTAGAGGATTCACCCAAACTTATGGCAAAGACTACTTGGATACATTTGCACCAGTGGCCAAACTTCCAACTATATGCATTGTTTCCTCTATTTCAACCAACCTAGCAAATGGATGTCAAGAATGCAATTCTCCAAGGGGAGCTTGAGGATGAAGTCTACATGCATCCACCTCCTGGTTTTGAGCATTTGATGAACCCTGGAAATGTTTTCCGGTTAAAGAAGGCGATTTATGGTCTCAAACAATCTCCTAGAGGCAGGTACAACAAGCTAAGTACCACCTTGAATGGCCGAGGCTTTGTGAGATCAGAACTCGACCACACCCTCTTCACTCTCCTCACCCTCAAGTATTATTGTTCTCCTTGTTTATGTTGATGATATCATCATAACATGGAGTGACAAATCTGGTATTCAATCTACTAAATACTTCTATAAATCTATGTTTGATATCAAGGACTTGGGTAATCTATAGTACTTCCTTGCAATTGAAATTTGTCGATCCATGGATGGACTATTTCTTTCCCAAAGGAAGTACACTTGATCTATTTAAGGATGCAGGTACAGTAGATGGGAACCAAGCCAAAGCACCATTGAAGGAAGGTTACAAACTAACACTTTCGGGGGATAGTGAAGAGAACAAGCCATTTGAAGATGCCAAGCTATACAACAAGATGGTTGGGAAGCTGATCTACCTCACAATAACTCGACCAGATATATGATATGTGGTGAACCAAGTGAACCAGCACATGCAAACTCCTAAGATGCATCATTGGAGTATGGTGGAACGGATACTAAGGTACCTGAGTGGCTCACCCGACCAAGGAGTATGGATGGGATGCAACAAGAGCACAGAACTGGTTGGATACTGCGATGCAGACTGCGCAGGAAATAGTGTGGATAGAAAGTTGTCCATCGGGTAGTGCACATTCGTAGGAGGCAACCTGGTGACTTTGAAGAGAAAGAAATAAAAGGTGGTGTCATGCTCTAGTGCTTAATATGAGTATAGGGCAACGAGGAAGCTCTATAGCGAGCTGGTTTGGATCAAAGAGAACCTCAAATATCTAGGAATTGAAGTCATCAACCCCATTACCATGCGTTGTGATAATCAAGCAGCTATCCATATAGCATCCAACTTGGTCTTCCATGAGCGACCCAAACATATAGAGGTGGATTGCCACAAGGTCAGACAGCTGGTGATTCAGGGAGTGATACTTCCATTCTATACCAGAAGTGAGGATCAACTGGCCGATGTGTTCACCAAGGCTGCAATGCAAAAGACAATAGAGTCCATTCATTCCAGATTGGGACTCATTGATTTTTCTCATCCATAGTCCCCTAGGCCATGTAGAATCCACTTGTTTTCCCTCATTCAAGTTTTATCCCATAGGGTTTTCTTTAATGAGGTTTTTAATGAGGCGGATCTTCAAGAATATCCAATCTTGATCGGTTCCCTTGATCTAGCTGAGGGGGAGTGTGGAAATGAGTCTGAATAAAGAGGAGGATGAGATTATGGATTGATGAAGAGTAAACCAGAAGGAGAAATGAAGTGAGTCTGACCTGTCCGTACAAAGCCGTACAAGGTCGACCGTACGCTTCTCGACGAAGGCTGAACGGTAAATTGTCTAAATTGGAAATTACCCCTGCGGAGTAAATTTGCAATTTACCACATAGAGTTACAATTACCATCCGAACATTGGGGAGGATAAGGTCCGCATATCCAGGCTGTCCAAAGTTGGAGCATCTAGTCCGAGATGCCAAGATGGTCTTCCTTCCTCAACCACAAGTTTGAACTTAGGCGCACCCTGCCCTTTGACCGGCCATGTCTCTAGCTTACTTACCTTTTGTTTATTTTGTAAAGCACTCTATATATATTGTATCCTCCTTTATCAAATTAAATCAAAGAGAAACATTTCTCTTCTTCTCCATTTCTCTCTCGAGTTCTTCATTACTTTCTTTCTAGTTCTAAACAAAAGCATCATCATTTCTTACCAAATCTTCTCAGTCTAGTCGATTTCTTTCTTAGTTTACAATTCTCATAATAGCAAGCCAAAAACTTGATCTTGCTCTCTCTTTTCCATGATGATCTCTTGATCCATTGTACTCAGCCTCAGATCTCGAGTTCAGACCATAGAGTTCTGAAATTCCCAAGTGCTTGGTGAACTCCACCTCTTCCTGGAGCAGTGTGTTAATGGCTCTCTTCACCTCAAACACACGGATCAGATTTTATGTGTTGCCATAGACCTTCTGGAGTGTCTCCCACAGGTCTTTTGCTCTCTCACAGTAGCTGTAAGCTTCAAGGATTGAAGTCTCAAGAGAAGCTTGCAGCACAGTGACAATGGTCATGTTTTCTTGAACTCACTTGTTCTCATCAGCTAGAGCGAGCTCAGTTACCCCTTCTTCCTCAGCAACTGGTTTTGGAGGTCCATCCGTGATGTGATTCCACAAACCATTGCTCCCAATAGCAGTTTTCACTAGCCTTGACCATAAAAGGTAGTTCCAACTCCCCTTCAAGGTCCCTGGTAATGCCAACATCTTGTTTCTTTCCATCTTGTTCTTGAATACCAAGATCTAGAAAAGCTTGAGTCTTTGATTGAAGCTGAAGAACACTTGAGATTAGCATCCAGAAAAGGTTGAGACTTTAAGGTGAAAACCCATAAAGACTTCAGATCTCTTTGCTAGATAGCTTCAATCTTCAAACTTTCCCTTAGATCTATATAAAGCTTGGACCTTTACCATGCAGACGAAGAACACGAGCCTAGATTATCACTAACCTGGCTCTGATACCATGACATTTTTAGAGAATAACAGAATAGAGAAAGTGGTTTAGACAGCAATGAAGAGAATAGGGAGATTAGAGAGTGATTTGTATGAGATTGTGTTAAAGTTTCATTTCGTCCATAGAGAAGAAACCCAAAACTGTATGATATTATTGATACTCGACACAATGCTTATATAGAGGAGTTACAAGGGTTTCTAGAACCAAAAGAAGGAACAACTTGTGGATATAAAGAAGAGGAGGAGTGCCTAATTCAAATATCGACCAAGGAGAGCCACAAGAAGAGTATCATCATCTTTGGTAAGATGCTGATCACTTTCCAGCTGTGCCAGCCTGTCCAAGACTCCTTCTTCCTTCCTTTCTAACATATACAAGGTAAGTGGTAAAAGATCAATCTGGTAAGGTAACTCCTCTTTTACCCGGATGACTCTTTTTCACTTTTGGTCGATGTTTGGGTCGACCATGATCTGTACGGCCTTGTACGGACATGGTCAACACAAACTATCCTTCTTCATTCTTCTTCTTTTATCCACTTATTCACCTCAACTTAAGAGAAGATTCCCGATGAAAAAACTTTAGGTTCCCTTTTTTCTTTGTCACTAAAACTATTATATTAAATAAAGGCCCTATGGGCTTCGTCGATTACATCCAGAGCTCAACTCGACGGAAAAATGATGAACAAAAAGTACTAAAACAAGAAAAGAGATAGATGTGTTGAAGTAGTGAAAAGAGCCATGGAGAAGCTTCACTTTGAATCCAGCAACTGTTGTTCGAAACAACGAAACATAGTCGGAATGGTCGACGTTGAAATACCCCACTGAGAGGATTTGAGAACAGTTTCATACCGTCACTGATGATAAGCGGCCTTCGCTTAAGACTGATTGCAATAAATTATGCGCTTGAGATGAAAACAGAAGTAGGAGATCTCGAGACCAACATGTATAAGAACCATATTGGTCGGAGAGCGGGGATATGAGCTCCATAAAGGTGTCCTTTTGAAAGAGAGTTGAGCCATAAACTCCATTTTCAGAGTACTCGCGCAGCAGTGCAACTTATGCAAATACCGTAAAAAACGAAGAAACTCATTGAGATAGTTATACACTCGGTGGAAGTGATGGCAAACATTGGCTTCCTAAAACAAACAAGGACAAAAACAGATAGATAGATGATTGGAGCAAATGGCATGGAAATTGAGAGAATCCACACACCGGTCAGGAGCTGAGACGTAGTGGAAGTGCGAGTGGAGAAGCATGGCCACCTATGAAGGATCAATCTGATCAATCTCTGATAAAGGGCTATGTGAACCCGAGGGAGTACTTGTAAACGGCTCTCAACAGCCACACAAGGGGACATGCCCTTTAAGCAATCATGGTGTAATGAGGAGCAGCTGAAGAGTAGTTCTTTCTGGATGGTGCAATTCATAGCCGTTGCAGGTGTTAGAGGCAGGGAGATGCTAAGGACGGTATTCGACGAGGAAACAGAGGCTGTGGTTAGGCTGATACTTCGGACACCGACATTACATTATTGGGTCCAGAAGCTCGTGCTGCAACCAAAACTGATCGGCTGGCCAGTGGAACACATTGTCTTGAGAGTCAAAACAGAGATGGTTAAAGGGAGCTCAATAGGGCTCCTCAAATCCATCACAACAAAATGAAAGCACATCTCAAGGTATCATTTAGCTTGATATCGGCAGTGAAGGTGTGTGACAATGGGGAGAGAGTAGGAAAGTGGACGACGGAGTGACGCACACAACTGTAGAACAGGCAGAGACGAGGGGGACGTGATGTGAAGTGGTGAAGAGGAAAGTCTAGCTCGAGAAGAGGAAGGCAGATCTAGGGGTATTGGTGGTTTTGGAGGCTCCAGTGGTAACTGGTGTTCCGACGGCGGCGGACTAAAGCACAGACTTGAGGAGAGCATGAGATCTGGCTCGTGTTGGAGGAGGTTAGAGACATCAGGTTGAGGTTGGAGCAGTCATGTCACTGGAGTTTGAAGAAGCCATCGGAAAAGAAGAAAACACCATGAAGAGCTTTACCAGTGCTGCTTAGAAGGAGGAGGAGACGTGGACGATGGAGCTCCAGCATTTGAAATCCATTTTGAAGGTCTGTGCGGCTGCCTTGGGAAGAGCGCCAGGGAGAGTTTCACTAGGGCGAACTCTGTAACTATTCCAGCTCTCAACTTAAGGTTCCCTATTCCTTCTATCTTCACCTTATCTCCATTAGTTATTGTAACATTCCCTAAGGCAGGCCTAATATCACTAATGAGATTCCTATCACTAATCATATGATGACTAGCTCCTGAATCTATTATGATTGAGTTAGAGATAAGGGAATGTGTACCAGAGTTTTTTGAGGAAATAATGGTTTTGGCTGCTTTGATCAATGGCTAATTATCAGTCATTCTGATGGGACCATCATCAATCACAGCCATGATCCAACTTTCTTCTCAATTAGAGTCACTGTTGAGTGCTGAATACATAGATTTACCTTTAAGACCTGGTTGATAAACCACTTCATCTTTGGGTTTCATTCCACCAAACCTGAAATCAAAACAGCTTTGTTTGATGTTCTTCTTGACATGTCTATTCTTGGTTTTCTTTGATACATGCAACAACACCATCCTTCCATTCTTGTTGTGCATATCTTTAAGAGCTGTCTTTCTTTCCCTTGTAAAGAGATTGTGTGATGTTTGTTCTCTCTGAACTAGATCACCCACGCCATCGAGGTTAAGAAGTTTCTCTTCCCACAAAACATGCTTGATCAGCTGGTTCTAGGATGTACTTAGATCCAGGAGAAGACTAAAGACCTTGTCTTGTTCATATCTCACCCTTATGATATCTGGTGAACATAGAAGGGCATCAGTGTATCTAGCTTTGCCCACAAGCTTCTAAATTTTCTAAAGTATTTATTAAACTCCACTTCTTCCTGGCTCAAGTTGATGATAATCTTCTTGACTTCAAACACCCGGCTAAGGTTGGAGAAGTTTCCATAGACATTTTTTAGACTCTTCCACAGTTCCTTGCCGTTTTTACAGTGTGAGTAAGTCTTCAATATTGATTCTGATAAAGAGTTATAAATGATCTCAAGTGCTAGCTGGTCTTCTTTAAAATGTTTAGAAAAGAATAGAGAAGAGAGATTAAACGGATAGAATAGAGAGAATAAGAAGAGATTTGGTTTAGATTTTAGAGAGTATCATGATCTACTCAAAAAACAAAGATAGAAAAGAGAGACTAAACTGTATGCTTTATTCATAGAGAGATTTTACAATATGTCGGGGAGATTACAAGGGTTTCGTGTAGAAAAGAGAAACCAAGTATGTTGATAGAAGTCTAGGTGCGTCCTAGGTTCAAACGAGTAGCTCTGGTGGCTTGATGCCAAGATCATCTTGACTAGATGCTCTTCCTTTACAGCTAGCACTGGCTGGTAAGCTTGACCGATCCTTATCCATAAACGGTCTTCTTCCTTGGTGCCCTTATGCTTCAAATGGTAACCCAGACCAAACCTTTCCTTCCAAGTAATGTCTTCGACCTTTCATGGTAAGTCTTTTTCTTTACTTTTTCACCTTGGTAACAATGTTGTACGGACCAAGGCTTGTCCGTACAACTTGTCCTATTTTTGCACATTACAAAAATGTGGTCTAAGGTGATTTGAATTGAACTTGATCGAGTGGTCCGTACGGTCCGTACCATTTTCCCATTTCCATCTTAAGCTTCCAATCTATTCTTCTCTTCATATAAGCCACTCTAAACCTCCTCCTACTATATATTCAGCTCCCCATCACAACAATCCCCCTCAAGCTTGACCATAGGGACTGGTCAAGCTTGGAATGGCCTTGAGTTCTCCCTCATTAAAAACCATACCAAGGAAAATCCTACTTAGGGATAAAACCTTGATAAGGAAAAGAGAAAAGAACCCATGACCAAGGGGATCAGTTGCTAGGAGTAAGATCAAGGAGTCCAAGCCTGGTGTGAATGGACTCAATGGCTTTCTGTCGTGCGGCCTTAGTGAATACATCCACCAACTGATATTCACTCCTCGTATAGCATGGTAAGATCACTCCCTTAACTATCATCTCCCTTACTTTGTGACAATCCATCTCATATGCTTGGTCCTTTCATGGAACAGCGAGTTGGTAGCAATGTGGATGGCTGCTTGGTTATCACAATGCATCGTCATTGGTGTGGCCTGCTCAATACTCAAGGGCTTCAATATCCCCTTTATCCAGACTAGCTCGTTAATGTACCTCCGCATTGCCCTATACTCAGCGTCAACACTAGAACAAGACACCACCTTTTGCTTCTTGCTCTTCCAAGTAACTAGATTTCCTCCAATGAATGTGCAGTAGCCGGTTGTGGAATTCCTATCCGCCATATCCCCAGCCCAATCAGCATCACAATATCCAACTACTTAAGCTCTTCCATTGCATGCCATCCACACTCCTTGGCCAGGTAGCCCATTAAGGTAGTTCAAGATCAGGTCCACCATTCCCCAGTGGTGTTGCTTTGGAACATTCATGTGTTGACTCACCTATTTCACAGCAAAACAAATGCCAGGACGTGTGATGGTTAAGTAGATTAGCTTACCAACCATCCTCCTATAGAGTTTGGGATCTTTGTATGGTTGGCTGTCTTCTATCTCCCCCTCACGTGGGACCTTATACCCATCCTCCATGGGCATCTTGGCTGTTTTCCCTCCAAGCATACTTTCATCTTTCAAAAGATCAAGTGTATATTTTCTCCGAGTCATGAATAACCCTTCCTTGGATCTACAAATCTCAATCCCAAGGAAGTATTTCATTTCCCCCAAATCTTTGATTTCAAATACAGATTTTAGAAAGTCTTTTTTTTAGCTTGTATACCTTCTTTGTCACTTCCAGTTATGATGATATCATCAACATATACTAGAAGGACAACTATACTAGAAGGACATCTTTTGATATCAAAAGATGATTTAAGGAAATCTTTCATTGAGAGTATACCTTCCTTGTTACTGGCAGTGATGATAATGTCATCAACATATACTAGAATGACCAGAATCCCTTGCTTGCTGGTTAGAGTGAAGAAAGTATGATCTGCCTCAGATTTTACAAAGCCTCTTCTATTATGTGTGGTGTTGAGCTTGTGATACCAAGCCCTTGGAGATTTCTTCAAGCCATAGATTTCATTCTTCAACCTTAAAACATTCCCTTGTTTGACCATGCTTTCTAGGCATGGAGGTGGTCGCATGTATACCTCATCTTCCAAATCTCCTTGTAGAAAAGCATTCTTCACATCCATCTGCCATAGATCCCATTCTAAGTTGAAAGAAATTGATAGAAGAATCCTTATAGTATGCAGCTTGGCCACTGGTGCAAATGTATCAAGATAATCTTCCCCATAGACCTGAGTGTATCCTCTTGCAACTAGCCTAGTCTTTCTCCTTTCTGGTTTTCAATTGGCTAAGTACTTGATGGTGTATATGAGGCGACTTGTTACATCTTTCTTGTCTTTGGGGAGCTCAGTTTCAAACCATGTATCATTCTTGATCATGGCATTGATCTCATCTCCAACAGACTCTCTCCACTCCTCATGTTGCATAGATTCTTCATAAGATTTTGGGATGTATTCCTGATCCAATTCCCCAATGAAGACTTCATGCTCTTCAGGATATTAAGCAAAAGAGCATACTACACTCACTGGATGAGCCACAACTTCAGCATTGATGTAAACTCTTGTATTGATCCAGTTCGAAGCAGGTTTCTTGATTCTTTTGCTCCTTCTCAAATTCTGTATCTGATCAGGTTCTGCCTCATTTGTTTAAATTGGTTCGCTTACTTGAGTCTTAGTTTCTTATTCTGATGGCATCTCATCTTGATCATGAGCTATTGAGTTCTCTTTAGGCTCTCCATTCCTATTTCCCCATCATGATCAGGATAAGTGACTCCAATATCTTCTTCATCCTCTTCTGTAGCATGATTGGGAACCTCCTCGACTTTTTCAGGTTCTTTTGAAAAACTGATGCCAAGATTTTCCATAATAATTCTCAGATTATTGGCCTTGTCTGATGCTTGAGACAGATCTTTGAGCTCATCCCAATTCTTCTCAGCATAAAACCCTTTGCATTCCATAAACTTTACCACTCTGGATACAAGTACTCTCCTTGTTTCAGTATTGTAGCACTTGTATCCTTTTTGTGTAGGTGAGTATCCAATGAACATGCACTTCATGCTCTTTGCCTCTAGCTTGTTTCTTTTCTCTCCTGGTATCAACACGAACCAGGTGCATCCAAACACGCTAAGATGCTGAATAGATGATCTGGTTTTGTTTAATACTTCATAGGAGAGATGTCATTCAGCACCCTGCTAGGAATCCTGTTGATTAGATAGCATGATGTGACCACATCATAACTCCAAAATCTATTAGGAACATTTGAATAGAACATCATTGATCTAGCCACCTCCATTAGATGCCTATTTTTCTTTTCAGCCATTCCATTTAGCTGGGGAGTATAAGGACAACTTGTTTGATCAACTATGCCATGTTTTATCAGATGGTTCTCGAAAGCATGACTTGTATACTCTCCTCCATTGTCTGACCTTAATACCTTCACATTAGCCTTAAAGTGGTTATTGACATAAAAATGAAAGTTCATAAAGGCTTCTAACACACGATCCTTAGAAGGCAGTAGATTAATCCAAGTGTATTTTGATTTTTCACCTATAAATGTAACAAAATACTCCCAAGACATGCAAGGTGAGGTCCAAACATCAGAGTGAACTAAGTCAAAGCATTTCTAATAGATAGTGTAAGATGTTGGAAAAATAGATTTGCAATGCTTTCCTAAGATGCATGCTTCACATTCTAGAAGTTAAATGACATATCAGGCATAATGATTTCTAATGCACGAGTGTGAGGATGACCTAGTCTAGCATGCCAAATAGTGCTACACACAGATGAGTTACTGATTATGCATTAATGAGATGGAGTAGAGGGTTTAGAGGGCTTAGTCTTTTGGAGATGGTATAAGCCACCATGACTGTTTCCTTCACCAACATCATTAGGCCTAAAAACCACTTGACAATTCAGGTCAACCGTGGCCTTTTTCACTGAGAGAACATTAGAGGCAAAACTATGTATATAAAAGGCAGTGGATTCCTTATCATACAACTTAAGGTTCCCTATTCCTTCTATCTTCACCTTATCATCATTAGCTATTATTACATTCCCTAAAGCAGGCCTAACATCACTAGTAAGATTCCTATCTCTAATCAAATGATGACTAGCTCCTGAATCTATTATGATTGGCCTAGAGATAAGGGAATGTGTACCAGACTTTTTTGGAGAGATGATTGCCTTAGCTACTTTGATCAGTGGCTCAATATCACTCATTTTGATAGGGCCATCATTGATCTCTCCCTGGTTCCATGTTTTCCTTCTTTGGAATCTCTGGTAAGTGCTGAGTAAATAGATGCACCCTCAAGCGCCACTTCTAGGCATGGTGGGTTGTTCTCCTTGAGTTTAATTCCACCAGAGCTGAGAATATCCAAGCTTGATTTGTTTCTCTTCCTGAGATATCTTTTCCTGGCTTTCTTTTGCACAGGTAACAACACCATCCTTCCATTCTTGTTGTGTATATCCTTGGGAGCTGGCTTCCTTTCCCTGGTAAATAGAGGGAGTGATGTTTGTTCTCTCTGAACTAGAGCACACACACCATCTAGGTCAGGAAGTTTATATTCCCTCAGAACATGCTTGATAAACTGGTTGTAGGATGGGCTTAGATTCATGAGTAGACTAAAGACCTTGTCTTGTTCATATCTTTCTCTTATGACATCATGATCAACTGAGAATGGCCTCAATGTATCTTGTTCTGCCCACAAGCTCCTAAACTTTCCAAAATATTGCTTAAACTCCAATTCCTCCTGGCTGAAGTTGTTGATGATCTTCTTGACTTCAAACACTCTAGTCAGGTTGGAGAAATTCCCATAAACAATTTTAAGGCCCTCCCATAGATCCTCGGCGGTTTCACAGTGTGAGTAAGCCTCCAATATTGAATATGAGAGAGAGCTGTGAATGATCTCAAGTGTTAGCTGGTCTTCTTGAACCCACTTGTCTTCATTCTTCAGACCACCTGCCTGTTTCTCCTCTTGAGCCATCCTCTTTGAAGCATCAGTCTTTAAGATGTGGCTGTCCCAAAGTCCATGTCTTCCCAAGGTAACTCTAGCCACTCTTGACCATAGCAGGTAGTTAGACCCCTCAAGGGTTACTGGAATCATTCTCTTTATCTTCATTTCCATTGCTGGTTTTCTTTTATCCATTTGACAAAACTATGGACTGATGGATAAAGATGAAGAGTTCATGAACTTTCAGAAAACAATAGAATAGAATTTTCGAATAGAGTGTCTAGAAAACTGGATTATCAAGAGATTTCAAAACTGGATGGAGAGAAAACAGAGTAAAGAACAGAGTAAAAACAGAGTGAGAGTGATTTTGTGCGAAAGTTAAGTTAGAATAAGGTTTCAAGAGCTCAATGCACTGATACCATGAAAGAATGTGAGAATTATAAAGAGTTTATGTGAGAATACAGAAGAACTCAGCAAGAACAAGAGAGAGAGAGAGAGGTAGATTTCGTGAGAGAGAGACAGGGAGAAAATTGTAGACAGAGAACCAAAATAATGAGGAACTGATTCATTGCCTTTATTGATTCATGGTACATGTATATTTAAAAGGAGAAAATTCCGAAATATATTATTAAACAAAAAGACCTACAGAAGTATTAAACAAATGCACTCTTGGACAGAAGTGGCTCAGGCAAAGAGGGTGAAAGGGACAGGACCTAAACAGTCCAGAAGTGGTCCAAAAGTGTTTGAATTTTCCCATCTTGTGACTTTTGCTCCCAAAAGCTCTCTTGTCTTCTGATTAATTAAATACTTCTTTCTTAGGCAGAGAAAGCCATCTTCTGATTTATGTAGACCTCTTCTCTATCTTGCACTCCAAGCTAGGTTAGGTTGTACGGATAGACATGCATTCCAAGGTAGGTTGATCCTTTGCTTAATCTACTTGTCTCCATGCCATTTATTTCTTCGTGTCAACCTTATATCCATCTTCTAGGGGTGTCATCACTATCTTTCCTCCAAGTTTACCTGCATCTTTCAAATGATCAATTGTATATTTCCTTTGTGAAAAAACAAACCTTCCTTGGATCTACATATCTCAATTCCAAGAAAGTATTTCATTTCACCCAAATCTTTAATATCAAAAACAGACTTTAAGAAGTCCTTGGTTGATTGAATTCCAACCTTGTCACTTCACATGATGATGAAATCATCAACATACACAAGAAGGACTACCACACCTGATGGAGTGGACAAGGTGAAGAGGGTGTGGTCGAGTTCTAACTTCTTGAAGCTTTTCCCATTCAGAGTGGTGCTTAGCTTAGTATACCAGGCTCTAGGCGATTGGTTGAGGCCATAGATAGCCTTCTTCAGCCGTAAGACATTTACCTCCTTAACCAGATGCTAAAGACCAGGAGGAGGATACATGTAGATTTCATTTTCCAGTTCTCCTTGTAGGAAGGCATTCTTCACATCCATTTGCTAAAGGTCCCATTCTAGGTTCACAGCAAGAGATAATACTATCCTTATTGTATGGAGCTTGGCGACTGGAGCAAAGGTATCTATGTAGTCCTCTCCATAGGTTTGTGTAAACCCCCTTGCCACTTGTCTTGTCTTCCTCCTATCAATCTTCCCGTTTGCAAGATACTTGATAGTGAATATCCATCTGCGGGACACAACCTTCTTCCCTTTTGGCAGTTTACTCTCATACCAAGTATCATTCTTGATCATTGCATCCGCTTCAGCACCAACTGATTCCCTCCATTCTTTGTCTTGCATGGCTTCTTCATAGGATCTTGTTAACTGACTCCCATTCAGGCTAGTCATGAAGGCAAATTGTTATTCAAGGTAATAGACCAGTGAGCAAACGACTTGAGGAGGATGCTCAACTGCTTGTGCATTGTAGTATATCCGTGTATTAACCCAGTTGGAGGGAGGGTTACTTACCCTTGTACTCCTTATAAATTGTTGGGCTACTTCTGGTTAATCATCCTCGACCTCCCCTTCTTCTTCTTGGTTCCCATTTCCAACTTTTTTATCTTCATTTCCTTAATCCACACCTTGATCATGTTGAGAACCTGATACTTCATCATGATGATCATCCATCTCAGGTTCATCCCCCCCCCTCATGGTCAAGGTGGGGTTCTTGACCATCCACATTAGCAGTGGGGGAACCTTCTTGTTTTCCTCCTCCACTCTTCAGATCCAGGGATAAGTTAATCCCAAGGCTTTCCAATATAATCCTTAAGTTGGCTGCCTTATTAGAAGCCAAATCTTTAAGTTCTTCTTGCTTCTTCTCCTCATGGAACCCTTTTTCATGTACGAACTTTACATTCCTTGATACTAACACCCTCCTAGTTTCCCGATCATAGCACTTGTACCCCTTCAGAGTTGGTGAGTATCCAATGAACATCCCCTTTGTACTCTTGGCTTCCAACTTGTTCCTTAGCTCCCCTGGTTTGTGAACAAAGCAAGGACAACCAAATAACAGGAGATTATCTAAGGCTGGTCTATGCTAGTTCAGAAATTCAAATGATGATTGATCATCAAGGACTTTGGTTGGGGTTCGGTTGATAAGGTAACAATCGGTAGCCACAACATCACTCCAAAACCTCTTTGACACATTTGCTTGCAACATCATGGATCTAGCAACTTCCATAATGTGCCGGTTCTTCCTCTCAGCAACTCCGTTCTGTTGAGGGGTGTAAGGGCAGCTCGTTTGGTGAAACATTCCATGTTGAGATAGGTGATGCTTTAATGCTTGACTTGTGTACTCCCCACCATTATCTGATCTAAAAAATTTCAGCTTAGCATTGAAATGGTTAGTCACATATGGCTGAAATTTTCTAAATGCATCAAGCACCCTATCTTTAGATGGAATCAAGGTTATCCGGGTGTATTTAGATTTCTCATCCATGAATGTGACAACGTATTTATAATTATCTTTAGATAAGTAAGGTGCAGTCCAAATATCTGAATGTATTAAATCAAAGCAGTGATCATAGATAGTAGTAGACTTCTGAAACATAGTTTTACAATGCTTGCCTAAGATATAAGCTTCACAATCATTATTTTCAAAAACAACATCTGGAACCATAAAGTTTAAAGCACTAACATGACGGTGTCCTTGTCTAGCATGTCACAAAGTGTAAGTTTTTTGAAGATTAAGTGAAGAACAAATGAAGAACAAGAGAGAGAAAGTATATCTGAAAGAGAGAGAGAGAGATAATTTCGACCATAAGAGAGAGGAGGGTTAATTTCCTTAGATCTTTTAGTTCATGCTTACAGCTATTAAACAGACTTGAGAATAAAAGAATAAACTAAACATTAAGGAGGGTTCATATGTGAAAGGTGGATAATAGATATGGATAATAGAGTGCTTCTTCTCTCCAACAGCTCTATTTTCAAATCTATGTTCACACTGTTTTCACACGTGCCCCTTTTCCTTTATTTAATACCTCTTGCCTCTGAGCCTCCAACGGATCTATTGATTCTTTATAAGCCTTTATAAGGACTTATAAAGTCTCCTTCTACTGAATAGCTTGAACAGTAACCTTTTGTACGGACAAGGTTACTGTTCACTCGCCCATATGCACTACTGTTCTTGTAGGCTCATATCTTCATCTTAATACATCCAACCACGCTTCTTTCCATTGGATCTTCACCTGCTTGTCTTATAAAAACCTTATACAGGCTTATAAGTTCTTAAGAACCATATACAGCCTTTTAAAACCTTATGAAGCCTTATATAGTCTTATAAAGCTTTATAAAGGCTTCTAAGGTCTTCTGTCTTTATTCATATCAATACTCCCCCTCAAGCTTAGCCATAAGATATGGGTAAAGCTTGGACCCCATGAAGACATCCCTCATTAAAACCTTTGTGCGAAAACCCCATGGGATAAAAACACATAAAAAAAAAGAGTAGATGCTCCATGGCTTAAGAGGATCATGATCTAGCCATGTCTATGAGTCCCAATCTCGGATGTATGGACTCACAGACTTTGATACTCGCTCCTTTTGTGAAGATATCAGCAAGTTGGTCCTCACTCCTAGTATAGCACAGTAGGATAATCTTCTGCTCCACAGCTTGTCTTACTTTGTGGCAATCCACCTCAATGTGCTTTGTTCTCTCATGGAACACTGAGTTGGATGCTATGTGAATAGCTGCTTGATTATCACAATCCATCGTGATTGGTGTTTTTTGCCTCTATGCCCAAGTCTCCTAGCAGGTTTCTGATCCAAATGATCTCACTCATAAGTTTCCTCATTGCCCTATATTTTGCCTCAGCACTTGAACATGATACCACCTTTAGCTTCTTGCTTTTCCATGTGACTAGGTTGCCTCCAATGAAAGTGCAATATCCAGTTGTAGATCTTCTGTCTACTCTATCTCCAGCCCGATCTGCATCGCAATATCTTACTATCTCAGTGCTCTTGTTGCAGCCCATCCATACACCTTGGCCCGGAGCTTCCCTTAGGTGCCTTAAGATCCTTTCCACCATGTTCCAAGGATAGACTTTAGGAGTTTGAAGTGTTGGCTAACTTGTTCACTACAAATGAGATGTCTGGTCTTGTGATGGTAAAGTAGATTAGCTTTCCCACCATTCTTCTATAGAGCTTGAAGTCTCCAAATGACTCATCTTCAAATTCCCCCTCACGCAAGGACATGTAGCCTTCTTCCTGAGGTGTTTTGGCCACTCTGCCTCCAAGTTTACCTGCCTCATCCAATATATCAAGTGTGTACTTTCTTTGAGGTAGAAATAGTCCTTCCTTAGACAGATAGATCTTTATCCCTAGAAAGTTCTTTAGTTCACCCAAATCTTTAATATCAAATGAAGACTTAAGAAAGGTTTTAGTAGAGATGAAATCTTCTTTGTCATTTTAAGTGATGATTATATCATCCACATAGATCAGAATTACTACAATACCTTACTGACTGGTAAGAGTGAAGAGAGTGTGGTCAGCTTCTGATTTTATGAACCCTCTTCCAATGAGCATTGCACTTAGCTTATGGTACCAAGCTCAGGGGATTGTTTTAGACCATAGATAGCTTTCTTTAGTTTCAACACATTCCCTGGTTTTACCATATCATCTAGGCCTGGTGGTGGTCTCATATAGACCTCATCCTCCAATTCTCCTTGTAGGAAAGCATTGTTGACATCCATTTGCATAAATCCCATTCTAAGTTTTCTGCCACTGATATTACAATTCTTATGGTGTGGAGCTTGGCTACTGGTGCAAATGTATCAAGATAGTCTTCTCCATAGACCTGAGTGTATCATCTTGCCACCAATCTTGTTTCTTCCTCTCTGGCTTTCCATTCGCCAAGTACTTGATGGTGAATAGCAGTCGGGTGGTTACATCCTTCTTCCCTTTAGGTAACTCAGTCTCAAACCATGTGTCATTCTTTTTCGTAGCATCCATCTCGGCTCCCACAGATTCTCTCCATTCATCATCTTCCATTACCTCTTCATAGGTCTTTGGGATAAAGTCTTGGTCAAGATTGGTTAAGAAGACTTGGTGTTGTCGAGGGAAACTTGCCATTGAGCAGATTGCTTGTATTGGATGATCAACCGCATTGCTGTTTAAGTATACTCTTGTGTTGGTCCAATTAGATGCATTTTTTTCTTGCCTAGTACTTCTTCTCAAGGGCTGTATCTGTTGTTCTACCTCTGTTCCTTCCTCCTGATCTTGATCATGACCTTCACTAGCTTGATCCGGTTCATCATGATCATGTGAGTCTGAATTAAATTCATCTTCTTGTTCATATGATTCAGGTTCCTTGCCCCCCTCAGGATCAAGATGGACTGGTTCTGGAATGGAGGTAGGTTCAGGGTTTTCAACCACCGGAATGGATGGGTTAGACCTTGGAGCCTCAGTGGTGCATTGTTGGGTAATACCCAAGTTTTCAAGGATAATCTTCAAGTTAGCTGCCCTGTCCGAATACCCATGTGAGAGAGCTTGTAGGTTTTCCCAATTCTTCTCATCATAATAACCTTGTTATTCCACAAATTTGACTTCCCTTGAAACCATACCACGTCTCAGCTCAGGTATGTAGCACTTGTAGCCTTTCTGCATGTGGGAATATCCCAAGAACATGCATTTGACACTCTTAACGTGTAACTTGGTCCTTCAAGTAAATAAAGATCTCCCTTGCTTACACTTTTTTTCTAGCAGCTTACTGGTTTTAATATCCTGAAAGCACACTTCATTAGGACCAAAGATCACCTTGCAATCAAGATCATTAGTTGCTCTTTTGACAGACAACAAATTTGATGTAAAAGTAGGCATATATAAAGCTTCAGATACTTTATCAAACATGTTTAGATTGCATATTCCCTCAATGGGTATTCTATCTCCATTTGCTATCAAAAGATTCCCTAGAGCTGGTTTGACATTAGTAATAAGTTTAGCATCTCTAATCTTGTGGTGAGATGCACCTGAGTCAGTTACCAATGGTCTAGTGGATGTAGATGCATTGAGTATAGAATTTAAAGCCTTATTGTTTGTGTTACCAGGGTTTGCATTGAGAGATTTTATGAGAGTCTCAACGTCTGACTTGCGGACGAATGCATCCTCATTTTGATGATGAGACACTGATTGAGAGGTGGTTCCAGTCATGAGTTGTTAAAACCATGGCCCGTCCATCCTCTCCTAAGTGTATATGAGCCTGGCTTGATTCAGGTGTCCTGGCCTCATGAGCTCTTGCTGGAGTGGGTTTAGGTGGCCTGAGGTGTGGGTGGAGGTGCCAACAGTTGGTTTTAGTGTGACCCATTATCATGCAGTGGTCACAGCACCCTTGTCGATCTCCTCTTCCTCTTCCACCTCTTGGTTTGAAGTAGGTCTTATTTGCGAAAGCATTGTCCACCTTCTCAGGCTTGGTTGCCATAGACAGAGTTCCCTTTCCACCTAGCAATCCATCTGAACCTAACTCCTTCTGAAGTTGGGAACGCCCCTCATCATAGCTTGGTAGCTCCTTGGACCTCAAGATATGCTTGATAAGATCATTAAAGCTTCGGTTAAGCGTGAATAGAAGTCCAAAGACTTTATCTTGCACACGCCTTTCCTCAATCTTGTTGATATCTGTGGTGCTTGGTCTCAGTATTTCCAATTCAGCCCACAATTGACTATACCTCCCAAGGTCTATCTCCTCTTGCTGGAGATTTTTGATAGCCCATTTCACCTCAAATATCCTGGTTAGGTTTGAAGTGTTTCCATAAACCTTTTCTAAGGTATCCCACAATTGTTTTGCGGTTTCACAATGCGAGTACGCATCCATGATAGGAGTATCAAGTGAGCTTTGTTGGATAGACAGCACCATGAGGTCTTCTTGTCCCCATTTGCCTTCATCTATCTCAACAATCTTCCTGCCATCTCCTCCTTGGGTGACTTTTCTTGGCGCCTCACTTGAAGTAATGTGCTCTCCTAAGCCTCGTCCAGCAAGGGCTGTCTTGGCAAACCGTGCCCAAGTAATGTAGTTAGCTTCCTATAGGGTAGCTGAAATCGTAAACGACTTGTACTGATCCATCTTTTCTTGTTAGTGAACAGTAAGCAATTAAGGGATTTGAGTAAAAGAGTCCAAAGAGGTAAAAGAGTAAGGTGAACATAGTAAGTTTTGTGAAGATTAAGTAAGTTTAACTAAGGGATTGCATAAGAGATTTGGTGTTCAGAAGCTTAAAAGCTCTGATACCAAGTAAATTTTGTGAAGATTAAGTGAAGAACTAGTGAAGAACAATAGAGAGAAAGTAGATCTGAAAGAGAGAGAGAGAGAGAGAGAGAGAGAGAGAGATAATTTCGACCATAAGAGAGAGAATGATTAATTTCCATAGATCTTTTAGTCATGGTTACAGTTACTAAATAGACTTGAGAATAAAAGAATAAACTAAACATTAAGGAGGGGACATATATGAAATGTGGATAATTGATCTGGATAATAGAGTGCTTCTTCTCTCCAACAGCTCTATTTTCAAATCCGTGTTCACACCTTAGTCTCAATTTAACTTCAAACTGATTCCCTTTTGTCTTCACACTATTTTCACACGTGCCCCTTTTCCTTTATTTAATTCCTCTTGCCTCTGAGCCTCCAATGGATCTATTGATTCTTTATAAGCCTTTAGAAGGACTTATAAAGTCTCTTTCTATGGAATAGCTTGAACAGTAACCTTTTGTACGGATAAAGTTACTGTTCACTCGCCCATATGCACTACTGTTCTTGTAGGCTCATATTTTCATCTTAATACCTCCTACCACGCTTCTTTCCATTGGATCTTCATCTCCTTGTCTTATAAAAATCTTATACAGGCTTATAAGTTCTTATGAACCTTAAAAAGCCTTATAAAACCTTATGAAGCCTTATATAGTCTTAGAACGCCTTATAAAGGCTTATAAGGTCTTCTGTCTTTATTCGTATCAATACAAAGCATTCTTATTTAGAACAGAAGAAGAAACAGAAGTAAAGGAACAACTATGATTAGGCAAAGAAGTAAGCTCTTCAAGTAAGTAAAGGTCTCCTTTTGTGACTCTTTTCCCAATCAAACGTCGGCTCTCGATATCATCAAACTGCACATCATTAGGACTGACGATAACATAGCATGGTAAATCATTAGTGTGAAAACGAAGATTGAATCTGAATGTAAACGAGTAAGAGAGACGTTGGGAGAGACTATAAGAGATTTGCAGACTAAAGATTGAGACTTTACTAAGAAACCATTTTTGGAAATGAAGAACACTATAGCGGAAATGAAAGACTTGACTACTTTGATTGATTATAATCTTAGAAATGTGTTACAATATATAGAGAAGGAAGCTTAGGGCTTAATCCTCTTTGTAAACGGTCATGCAAGGAAGAGTGATCAAGGTGTAAATGTGGTTTGACCATAAGGAGAGCGCTTGATTTGAAGATGCAAGATGCTTTTGGTATCTTGACTTGATGCATTCTCCTTTCCAGAACGAGCCAAGCTGTCAAGGATGAGCTTACCTTATCCATCAGGTTTGATTATCTTCAGTCCTGAGTAGATATGTAAACGGATCAAGGTAACTCCTCCGGGTCAACTGGTTTTACCGTTGGTCGACCTTTTCACCTTTTGGTCGACCCAAAGTGTACGACCTTGTACGGACACTTGTACGGCCTTGTACAAGCACCCTTAATCATCCTTCTCTTGATCCCACAAGCCTTCTCTAATAATTGTAACCTCATTTCCTATTAGGTTCAACACTCCCTCTCAAGCTTGACCAAGGGAACCAGTCAAGCTTGGATGCCATGAGATCTCCCTCAATAAAAACCTTGCTAAAGAAAACCATCTTTAGGGATATAACCTCAAAAAGGAAAAGAGTAAAGACCTCATGACAAAGGGGACTAGTTGCGCCTGGTAAGATCAATGAGTCCCAACCTGTGATGGATGGACTCAAGTGTCTTGTGCCTTTGAGCTTTAGTGAACACGTTGGCTAACTGATCTTCACTTCGAGTATAGCAACGTAAGATCACTCCTTGGTTTATCATCTGCCTCACCTTTGTGGCAGTCAACTTGAATATGCTTGGTTCTCTCATGGAAAACCGAGTTTAAAGCAATGTGGATTGCTGCTTGGTTTTCACAATGCATGGTCATTGGTGTGGACTGATCAATCTCCAAGTGCTTCAGTATTCCCTTGATCCAAACTAGCTCATTATTCAGCTTCTACATGGCCCTATACTCAGCCTCGACACTTGAGCATGAAACCACCTTCTGCTTCTTGCTCTTTCAAGTGACTAGATTCCCACCAATGAAAGTGCAATACCCGGTTGTTGATTTCCTATCTGCTTGATATCCAGCCCAATCAGCATCACAGTAACCCACCACATCAGTGCTCTGGTTACACCCAATCCACACTCCTTGTTCTGGTGAGCCATTTAGATACATTAGGATCCAGTCCACAATGTTCCAATGATGCTCTTTTGGTCCTTTCATATGTTGACTCACCTGATTCATAGCAAAACATATATCATGAAGGCACAATTTTCTTCAGGGTAATGGACCAGTGAGCAAACGGCTTGAGCAGGATGATCAATTACTTGTGCATTGTAGTATACTCGTGTATTAACACAGTTGAAGGGAAGGTTCCTTACCCTTGTACTCCTTCTCAATGGTTGGGATACTTCTGGGTTATCCTCCTTGACCTCCCTTTCTTCTTCCTGGTTCCCATTTCTGACTTCTTCATCTTCATTTCCTTGATCCACACCTTGATCATTTTGAGAACCTGATCCTCCACTCTTTGGATCCTGGGATAAGTTAATCCCAAGGCTTTCCAGTATAATCCTTAAGCTGCCGTATCAAAAGCCAAATCTTTAAGTTTTGCTTGGTTCTTCTCCTTATAGAACCCTCTTTCCTCTACACACTTCACATCCCTTGATACTAACACCCTCCTAGCTACCGGATCATAACACTTGTACCCCTTCTGAGTTGGTGAGTATCCAATCAACATCTCATTTGAACTCTTGGCTTCAAACTTGTTCCTTAGCTCCCTTGGTTTGTGAACAAAGCAAAGACAACCAAAGACTCGGTGATGATCTAAGGCTGGTATATGCTTGTTCAGAACTTCAAATGGTGATTGATCATCAAGGATTTTGGTTGTGGTTTGGTTGATAAGGTAAGAACCAGTAGCCACAACCTCACTCCAAATCCTCTTTGGCACATTTGCTTGGAACATCATAGATCTAGCAACTTCCCTAAGGTGTCGGTTCTTTCTGTCGGCAACTCCATTCTGTTGAGGGGTGTAGGGGCAGCTTGTTTGGTAAAGAATTCCATGTTGAGATAGGTGTTGCTTGAATGATTGACTTGTTTACTCGCCACCATTATCTGATCTAAAAATTTCCAGCTTAGCATTGAAACGGTTAGCCAAATATGTCTGAAATTTCTAAATACATCAAGCATCCTATCTTTAGATGTAATCAAGGTTATCTAGGGGAATTTAGATTTCTCATCTATGAACGTGCAAAGTATTTATGATTCTCTCTAGATAAGCAAGGTGCAGTCCAAACATCTGAATATATTAAATCAAAGCAATGATCATAGATAGTAGTGGACTTCTGGAACACAGTCTTACAATGCTTGCCTAAGATACAAGCTTCAAAATCATTATTTTCAAAAACAACACCTGGAACCATTAAGTTTAAAGCTCTAGCATGAGGGTGTCCTAGTCTAGAATGCCACAAAGCATTCTTATTTAGAACGGAAGCAAAAACTGAAGTAAATGAACAACTATGATTAGGCAAAGAAGTAAGCTCTTCAAGTAAGTAAAGGTCTCCTTTTGTGACTCCTTTCCCAATCAAAAGACTGCTCTCAACATCCTGAAACTTCACATCATTAGGACTGAAGATAACATTACATTGTAAATCACTAGTGCACCTCTTAACATATAACAAGTTTGATGTAAACTCAGGCATTTATAAGCATCTGCATTCCTTATCAAACAATTTTAGCTTGCCTATACTCCTTATTGGAAACCTATCACCATTAGCAATGATAACATATCCATGCGCAGGTTCTATGTCTCTAATAAGACAAAGTATCACTAATCATATGATGTGATGCACTTGAATCAACTATCAATGGTTTAGACATGCTACAAGCACTATCAGATAGACCAGCAATCCTAGAGTGGGTATAAGCATCAGTTTGATCATGATAACTAGCAATATTAGAAGCACCAAAAGAATACCCCCTGAGGTTACCAAAGATGTTACCATTCTCTTTGAGCATATTGATGAGAGCATCCATTTCTGATCGGCGGATGAACTAATGCTCATTTGGGCGGTTAGTTTGAGCTGTGTAGGTCACCAATGCCTTGTTCTCACCACCTTCAGTCTCTTGTTCTCGGTTGGATGGCCCGGGTCCACTCACACCATGCTGATAACTTCCTCCAAAGATCACATTCTCCCTTGGATCTTTGTCCTTCGTGAACTTGGTTGGTGTTAGGTGAGGGTGGAGGATCCAACACTGGGGCTTCTTGTGCCCTTGTCTCTTGCAGTGCTCATAGTTCCCATTGAACCTTCTTTCTTCATACTTGTTCAACTTGTTGGCCTGAGGCACCTCAGCTTGATTAGCTAAGGTAAGCTCCCCCTTTCCTGCAAAGAGTCCCAATGACCCTTGTTCCTTCTGAATCTTTGCGCAGACTTCTTCCAAAATGGGTAACTTCTAAGCTCGCAAAATGTGTTTCACCAAGTCATTTTTGGTGGAGTTAAGGGTGAGAAACAAGCCAAAGACTTTATCTTGCTCATGCCTTTTGTTGAGCTCATCTGGATCAGTTTTACTCGGCCTCAACATCTCAAGCTCGGACCACAAAGCTCTAAACGTCCCAAGATGCTTAGTGAACTCCATATCTTCTTGAGCTAGGCTTTTGATGGCTTGCTTGATCTCAAACACTCGGGTAAGGTTTGAGATGTTCCCATACACCTTCTTGAGTGTATCCCACGGGTCCTTTGCCTTCTCACAGTAAATGTATGCCTCTAAGATCGAAGGATCTAGAGAGATTTGAAGGATGGACATTACGAGGTTGTCTTCCTTGACCAACTTCACTTCATCACACGCGACAATCTTCTTGTCGCCTTCATGAGTAATGCGTTTTGGAGCTTCATCCTCAAAGATGTGGTTCCATAAACCCTTACTCGCCACTGATGTCTTCATCACACGAGACCATAGGAGTTAGTTTCCTCCCTTGATTTCCACTGGAATCACGGTAGTCTTTGTACCCTCCATCTTGAAGCTTTACGAATTGAAAAAGTGTTCTTGAGTGTTCTTCGTGAGAGATGAAATCAAAACCCAAAATCAAGTGAACCAGTCTCTGATACCATGAAAACTAAGGTTGAATCTGAGTGTAAACGAGTAAGACTAACGTTGAGAGAGACTATAAGAGATTTGGAGACTAAAGACTGAGACTTTACTAAGAATCCATTTCTGGAAATGAAGAACACTAGAGAGGAAATGAAAACTCGAATACTTTGCTTGATTACTGAATGTGTTGTGTGAGGTGTTTAAGACCTGAGGATGTGTTTAACATTGCTAGATACGAAGTTTAGAATCTATCCCAGATTGTTTTAGAGGAATCTCGTTTGAATGGTTGAGTGTTTAAAGTGGTTACTCCAGTTATAAGTGTTGCTTGACATAATATTAGATAGTATGTTCTGAATCTGCTTGCATACATGAATAGAAACTGATTAAAGTAAAGCATTTGGGTCTGGTATTTGGAAATGATAATGATGCTTAGTCTATGTTCTAAATAAATGTCTTGCTAGGATGATAGATAGTTTTATCTAATCCGGTGTGCATTCATGAATAAAATAGGTTAAGGTTGTTGCATACTATTGTCATGGTTACTGCATTAAGGTTGAAACATCTAGACTAATGTCTAAGAGTTGTTCAAGGCAAGAAATGGTTGCCTAAGTGCTTTGTGATAGCATTTATAGATTGGTAAGCTTGCATTAGATGGATCTTAATGACAATGAGATTCTCTCTAGAGTGGTCAAACTTGATGATTAGTCAAGGTTTGATCCCAATGCAAGTGGGTGTTATCTTGTATGGAGTTTGAGTGTTGTTTCAGGTTTACAAGAAGTGTCCTTTGTTCATCATCCATCCAAGACAAAGAGGAAGGCAGTGCCCATTGCTGAAGCAGTGGAGAGTTTTTGGTGCTTGTGCATGAAGCCAGTAGACTTAACCGCAGCTGTTGGGAGTGATGTTCTCCTGGTTCAATGTAGATGCACAAGACAAGGTCATCACTGAAGCTTGAGAAGGCCGGTGACCAGAGGGTCCTTGAAGCTGAAGACATGAAGGTGGATCAGTGATTTAAGCGCAGTTGTTGGGGTGGTCTGCTCCTGGTTTGGATGCTCATTGAGGCTCACTTTCAAGCTTGAACCTAGACTCAATTCAAGCTTGAGGTGGGTATTTGAGTGAGCTCCCTGATGATCTAAGTTCAAGACTTGGTTCCTCCTCACCATTGCACCAAGAATAGAAGATTGATCCATCTGGGTTTAGACATTGGCGAGTCTAGACAAGAGAGTGGTCAGAGCACTCTTGGATGTGTGAAGAAGAAGGTTACTCTACAATTCGGCTTCTGAAGTGAGGTGGTTGAAGAGATAGCTGAGGTATCTTCCAGAATTCCATTCAAGGTGGCAAGATCAGAAAGAAGTGGGCAGTGGTGTGTTGATCAAGATCATGAAGCTGTCCTTCCAAGCTTGGATCTTCCTAAAGACTCAGTCCCAAGCCTGAGGGGGAGTATTGAGAAGCTTCAATCATCTTTGAAGATGGAGTCCTTGGTGGTTATTCAAGAAGAAGAAGCAAACAAGGCTGAGAATGAAGATGGTCTCAATGGATTTTGTATATGGGTAATCTGAGCACTTAAACCCACTAGAAGGTTGGGTGAAAGGGGGGGAGAGACCAAGATTAGTGTTAGATAAGCTAGTTGAGCTCAAGAATACTTAGTGGTGTGCAATGAAACTCGGATGAGACTTGCACCACAATCAGGGCCATGATCCAGGATCTTTATGTCCATCACAATGATCCAAGACACAAACACCCACTGGCCAATCCCTTGGCCTTGTGGACTCCCAATCCCTAGTCCTTGAGGACTTTACTCTTTTTCTTCATCAAGGTTTTATCCCAAAAGGGTT
This sequence comes from Moricandia arvensis, assembly GCA_905132765.1. Lineage (NCBI taxonomy): Eukaryota > Viridiplantae > Streptophyta > Magnoliopsida > Brassicales > Brassicaceae > Moricandia > Moricandia arvensis. The sequence continues at coordinate 59,262 of CAJHQP010003040.1, forward strand.
TTCCTTGGTGAGGTTTTTAATGAGGAAGCTCTTCAAGGTTCCAAGATTGACTTAGGATCACTAGAGTCAAGCTTGAGGGGAATGTTAACTTGAAGAGATGACAATAAAAAAGAGAGAGATGAGATGGAGTGAAAGAAGATAGAGTGGGGGAGAATAGATCTTATACAAGGAGTGCTGAGAAGGCTGTGGGAAGCTGATAAGTGTACAAGAGGCTATGAAACATCAAGGAGAAGTCTAAGGAATACCTTGGGAAGCTTTAGGGAAGAGATGGGTTGAAATGGTCCATGTATGGGTGAGGTGTACGAATTGTCGTACGGCCGTGCGGACTGTACGGACCGTACAGATCTGTACGGACCAACCTCGACCCAGCAACATAAACATTCGACCATTTGAACTTAATGGATGGTTTAGAGTCTTGGGAAAGTTAGGCGCGAAGTGGATGCATCAGGCCATTGATATCTGGCCGTGAAAACCCTAAATGCCAAGACTTGTCTCCCAAGTCTAAAAGACCTTGCATGTGAAGAAAGGTGAAAATCCTTTGGTATATTCCTCATCCAAGGTAAGGAAGGGAAGGAAAGGAAACTTCCAGGAAGGATCCAAGGCTTAGTGACTGTTTATGGATAAGATTGCCCACTTGCCAAAAGGAAGAAAGAAAGAGCATTGTGGATAACCTTATCCACTCGCCCAAAAAACAAAGGAAGAGCTCTTGGTCAGCCTGTCCAACACGTGTGGAGCTTCTGGTCCACAAGATTCAAATCGAGCAGCCTTGATACCTTGACTCCACATGCTTAGTCTCCTTAGGGTTTAAACGTGTAGCTCTCCATCTCTCTCTATATGAACTCATATGTATCAATTGTAAACATTAAGGGAGAAAGGGGGAAAACCCCTCTCCACTTCTAAATGAAAAGGTTAGTGTTCTTGAATCGAAATCCTTGTTAATCTACCCCTTTCTTAGTCTTCATAATATATCCAAGTCTCGTTTAGTCTCTTGTTTTGATTCAAGTAAACACAAGCAAACCAGAACCCAATCTCTTCTTCATTTTGAGTTCATCATTGCCTTAAAGGCTTGTTCATCACACACAAACCAAACACTCTGAAAATCCAACACGAATATGTTTCTTGGTTTATTAATCTGAGAGGAGTTACAATATATAGAGAGGAAGGAGGCTTTACAACGGATATAAGATGATGTGATCTTGGGCTGCTTTTTGAAGTTATGTACATTGAAGAAATTCAGAAAATGACCCATAATGTTAGCTAACATGTCCAGCCCATTTTTATCAAGTTACAAGTCCAAGAAGAATCAAAATCTATTGGTTTCTTTGCTACCCAAGAAGAGTGACGGAAATCCGAAATTAAATTGCATGGATAGCTTCTCTCTCTTGCATGCAAGGAATGCTTATTTCAAGAACATTCTCTCTCCTTCATGCATGGTTTTCTGATTTCCTAGACAATTAAAATCTAGCTTTGTTTGCAAGCTTTGTTTCCTTATAAATAAGTTGTAATCTCAACGAAATAAAATAAGTTATAAGTTAGATTTTTTGGAATCTTGAGAGTGATTCTCAAAAATGTTTTCGATCATGGTGAGTAATATCCATTGGTCAAGACTTTTCTGATTGTTGGTGTGTAATATCCTTTAATCTAACTCAATCAAACTTGGTGCGCCATATCCAAGGGAGATTTTTATGGGGTAAATCAGAAGCCATCCGCAACTTCTGTGTGACCTTTCGATCCACGTCCCTTGATCGTTTGTTGCTTTCTGGATTATTCGGTGCAAGACTTATCCCTTACCAATTTCAGAGTGTATCCCTTGGGAGGTTTTCATCATTAATGATATGATCATGGGAAGCATCAAGACATGTGTTCAGTGTTTGAAGCATATCTTCTCAACCAGAAGGAATTAACGCATGCAACCACCTAGAGAATATGCTCTGCTCAATTTCAAAGTTATTTGAAGAAGAATCATATCAAACAAAGATCATACGAAAGATTTGTTCAAATTACAAAACAGGTGATCTCCAGCTTATGCGTTTTTGAATTATGGACATTGAATGAAGAATTCCGACCAGACTAGGATGAATCAAGCTATAAACTAAGTTTTCTTATAAACTAGGTCTATCATCGAAGACCAAAAAAGTGGATGCAGCCCAAAACAATCAAACAAGATCAATTTTCGTCCTTAGCAAAGAGAGCATTTAATTATGTCGATTTCTCTCTCTTACATGCACTTTAGAGTTTGAATTTAACTTTCCTAGATGCTCTGCATGTTGAGCTATTATTATGGACCTTTTTATTGTTGAAAGAAAGCAAGCACACACCTCTTCACTGATATTGGGTTGTATAGTTGAGAAGGAGAATTAGTCCAAGAAGAGAAAGCTGAGTGATCCATTGGGCTGGAACCAAGGGAAAAATAAAGAAACTGAAGAGAATGAAGCCCAGGACGTGGCCCAACAAGCTGACAGCATTCAAGCAAGCAAGCAAGCAGGTCATGAAGTCCAAGACGTGGCCGAACACTCAGATAACATGAAAGTAAGCAAGTAAGCAGGTAAGCAAGTAAGCAGGTAAGCAGGTAAGCAAGTAAGCAAGTAAGCAAGTAAGCAGGTAAGCAAGTAAGCAAGTAAGCAAGAAAGCAAGTAAGCAAGTAAGCAAGTAAGCAAGTAAGCAAGTAAGCAAGTAAGCAATTAAGCAAGTAAGCAATTAAGCAAGTACGCAAGTAAGCAAGTAAGCAAGTAAGCAAGTAAGCAAGTAAGCAAGTAAGCAAGTAAGCAAGTAAGCAAGTAAGCAGTAAGCAAGTAAGCAAGTAAGCAAGTAAGCAAGTAAGCAAGTAAGCAAGTAAGCAAGTACGCAAGTAAGCAAGTAAGCAAGTAAGCAAGTACGCAAGTAAGCAAGTACGCAAGTAAGCAAGTACGCAAGTAAGCAAGTAAGCAAGTAAGCAAGTAAGCAAGTAAGCAAGTAAGCAAGTAAGCAAGTAAGCAAGTAAGCAAGTAAGCAAGTAAGCAACCAAGCAGGTCAGAAATTCAAAAACAATGGCTAGATATTTTCTGCTCAGAATGCACCTCTTGTTTTCATCATTAGCTCATGGTTTTGGCAAGTGGTTTTTGCAAGTGGTTTTAGCTGCAGTTTTATCTATACAATTAAGTTGTACAAGAATTTGTAATAATTAAGAAAAAGAGAGTTATTCAGAAACACTTCTTCTCTCTCATTTTGATTACTAAAACAAATTGCATACTCAGTTTGATATGAAACTTGTTTGATCATAGAAACAAGTTCTACTCTTTTCTACTCAAACCTTCATGGTATCAGAGCAGTGTTAGCTCTTGAAGAGCTGTTTGCTGCGAAAATCAATACTCAAAACACTTACTACTCTGTTTTTACTCTGCGTTTTCTAAGATGGAAATGAAAAGTAAATCATAATACCAGTTGTACTCAAAGGAGACAACTACTTGTTGTGGTCAATAATCACCAAAACTGCCTTGAGGAGCCGAGGCTTGTGGGAGCATATTGAAGGCACTCAAGATAAGTCCAAGGGTAAAGAGAAGGCTGGAGAAGAAACCAGCCAAGATGAGTCCAAATGGACAGAAGATGACCAACTTGTTTTAGCATTTCTACAATGATCACTAGAACCATCTATACTTGCTCCTTACTCCTACTTTGAGGCGCCTAAGTAGCTGTGGGCTACTCTACTGAGTGTTTAGGGGAACGTATCTAACCTCAGTAGATTCTTTGAAGTTAAGAAAGCACTGAACAACCTTCAACAAGAGGAGCGATTATTTAAGGATTTCTTTGGAGAGTTCAGGAGTCTATGGGCAGAACTGGAGCTACTCATACCACCAACAAATGTTTGGATCACTGCTTGCTATCAATGGATCATTTAAGAGAATGATTCATCATATCTTAAGGTTTGACAAGCTTCCTAGTCTCGATTGAGTTTGTATGCTGATTCAAATGGAGGAGGGTTCAAGAGGTCTCTTCCATGGAACTAGTGAGACTTCTTATGTGAGTAGAGGAATCCCTTTCCAACAAACTGATAGGAGAAATTAGAATCTGAAGTGTGACCACTGCAAGCGCATGGGACATACCAAGGAGAAGTGTTGGGTGCTTAAACCTGAACTACGACCAAGGAAGAAGGTGAATTATCCAGTGAGGAACAATACACCAAGAGATGATGTGGTGGGGAAGTCAGACTTGGATGCTCTTATAAAGAGCATTTACAAGTTAACTTAATCTGGTAAAAGCTTCTCAGCCTCTAGAACTCATAAATCATTCATTATAGATTCAGGAGCTCACACCACAAGATTAGTGATTCAGATTTGCTACACAATATTAGGCCTCACTTTTGAAAGGTTAGTATTGCTAATGGTCAGGACATTGCAATTAGAGGAGTTGGAGAACTAGAATTGTTTAATAAGAGCTCTGAGGCTTTATACAACAAAGGACCTTGAATGCTTGGCATAGTTTAGTGCTGATGATGTATGGTTTCAGGACCATAAGTCAGGGGGAAAGATTGGGGAAGGAATGGTTAAAGATGGTATGTACCTTTTGGATAGCATTCAGCCATCAGTAATCCACTCAGCTACTGTTTGTAATGACATTTTTTGGCATGCTAGACTTGGCCATCCACACTCCCAGATCCTTAAACTTGCTTTGCTAAGACTGGATCAGGATCATCATGGATGTGAAGCTTGCATTTTTGGGAAACATTGTAGAATTAGTTTTCCAGAGTCAACTACTATGTATAATGAGTGTTTTGATGTAGTTCACTGTGATGTATGGACAGCCCCATGTACCTCCAGAGATCAATACAAGTATTTTGTTTCCTTCATTAGTGAGAAATCAAAGTTTACATGGGTAACTCTCCTGCCATCAAAGAGCCTAGTTAATGAAGCATTTACAAAGTTTCAAGAATTTGTATGTACTCAATATGGAGCTAAGATCAAGATATTCAGAAGTGACAATGGTGGAGAGTACATGACCAAGGAATTCAGAAGCATATTGGAGAAGCATGGCATTGTGTATCAAACCTCTTGCGCTTACACTTCCCAACAAAATGGAGTGTCTGAATGCAAGAATAGACACCTTATGGAAGTTGCAAAAACCATAATGTTCGAGAGAGGAGTTTCGAAGGAATATTGGGGAAATGAAGTTATGACTTCAGCTTATCTAATCAACAGGCTTCCAACAAAATAGCTTGGAGGAGCTTCGCCATATGAGATCCTGAATGGCACTAAACCAAACTATGAGCATCTGAAAGTATTTTGTTGTGTGTGCTATGTCTTTGTTCCAGAGGCTCAAAGGAACTAACTGGAACCAAGAAGAATCAGATGTATGTTTATAGGATACTCTCCAACTCAGAAGGGCTATAGGTGCTATGATCCAAGCACAAGAAGATTTTATATCTCAGGGGAAGTAAAATTTGATGAGGCACATTGATACTTTGATAAGAAAGATTGGAAATTCTTGGAAGACCTTACTTCTTCTAAAGACAGAGCAGCCACCTTAATATTTATCTTTGATGGTCTACACACACTCTCTGGTTCAAAATTCACACAAACACCAACCGAGTATGGAGAAACAAATAAAGGAACACCTCTCATCCAGAGTGAAGATACTAGTGAAGAAAGTGGGCATGTTGGGGAAGAAGGATCGACTTCAAAGTCTGATTGAGATACTGGAGAGGGGGAATCACAAGATTTGGATGAATCAAGATCAGCCTCATTAGAAGATGCACTTGTTGAAGATTTTTAGGAGACTGAGTCAGAAAACGAACCATCTTCACAACCTTAAGGAAAAGTGAAAGGATAAGACATGGCCCTGAGAAATGGAGGAACACTAGGGTTTACTACAACAGCCCTGCTATTGCTCATCCAATTCAAAGTTATTGTAATGTGGCTCATCTTTCAAGCACACATCAAGCTTTCCTATCTAAGATTGATCAGCAAAGAATCCCTACAACTTATGAAGAAGCTTGTATGAGTGATGTCTGGGTCAATGCAACGAAGGAGTATATTGCATCTATGCTCAAGAATGGGACGTGGGACATGGTGAACCTACTGAGCAACAAGAAGGTTGTAGGCTGCTGGTGGGTGTATACTATCAAATACACAAGCTCAGGAAGAGATGAGAGGTACAAAGCAAGACTTGTTGCTAAGGGATTTACTCAAAAATATGGAGAAGACTATAGGGACACATTTTCTGTAGTTTCCAAGCTAAATTCAGTAAGAGTTCTGTTGTCCATAGCTACCAATCTATCATGGAATCTATGGCAAATGGATGTGAGGAATGCGTTCTTGCAAAGAGACTTAGAAGAATTATACATGGAACCTCTTGAAGGCTTTCATGATGCAGCTGACAACACCAAAGTGTGTAAGCTCAAGAAGGCGATTTATGGACTCAAACAATCTCCTAGAGCATGGTACCAAAGGTTGAGTAGTTGCTTGATTGAAGATTGTTTAAAAAGATCTGAGGCGGATCATACTTTATTCACAATCAAAGGAGACAAAGGTATGGTGGTGGTATTGATATATGTTGATGATCTAATCATAACTGGTGATGATAAAGATGGTGTTAAACACACTAAAGAGCTTCTAAAGGGAACTATTGTTATCAAGGATCTAGGTGAACTAAAATACTTTCTTGGGATTGAAGTATGCAAATTTAATACTGGTATGTTTCTCTCCCAAAGCAAGTATGCCTTAGACCTTTTATCAGAGACAGGAAAGTTGGGGCCTAAGCCTTGTAAAACTCCCATTGAAGAGAACTATAAAGATGAGCTTGAGGGGGAACCAGCTGCTGATGAGAAACAATATCAGAGAAGGGTAGGAAAGCTGATCTATCTCACCTTCAATAGACCTGACTTATGCTTTGCAGTGAATCAAGTGAGTCAACATATGCATGCTCCAAGCAGACATCGTTGGAGAATGGTGGAAAATATCTTGAGATACATCAAAGGCACACATGACAAAGGTATTTGGATGGGATGCAATTCAAATACTGATATTGTTGGCTATTGTGATGTCGTCTGAGCACGAGATAAGAATGACAGAAAGTCAACAACTAGATATTGTACTTTTATTGAAGGCAATCTAATAACCTGGAAGAGCAAAAACAAAAGGTAATCTCAAGATCAAGTGCTGAAGCTAAATACAGAGCAATGGCAAGCATCACTGGAGACCTTGTATGGCTGAAGCATCTGCTAAAGATCTTGGAGTTGAATTATCTCAACCAATTTTCTTACACTGTGATAATCAAGCGGCAATCCACATTGCATCTAATTCAGTATTCCATGAAAAAACAAAGCATATTGAGGTGGACTGCCACCATATCAGAGAAAAGGTTCAAGAAGGTGTGATCATTCCATCTTATGCGAAGAGCTCTGATCAGGTTGCTGATATCTTTACAAAGGCAACTTCATTAAAGGTGTGTGATGCTCTTCATCGCAAGATCCGCTTATTGGATCTCCACCAGCCAATCTTGAGGGGGAATGTTGAAAGAAAGCAAGCACACACCTCTTCACTGATATTGGGCTGTATAGCTGAGAAGGAGAATGAGTCCAAGAAGAGAAAGCTGAGTGATCCATTTGGCTGTAACCAAGAGAAGAGTAAAGAAACTGAAGAGAATGAAGCCCATAATGTGGCCCAAAAAGCCGACAGTATGCAAGTAAGCAAACAAGCAGGTCATGAAGTCCAGGACGTGCCCCAACACTCAAATAGCATGCAAGTAAGCAAGCAAGCAGGTCAAGAAAGTCAAAAACGGTGGCTAGATTTTTTCTGCTAAAAATGCACCTCTTGTTTTCATCATTGGCTCATAGTTTTGGCAAGTGGTTTTAGCTGTAGTTTTATCTATATAATTAAGTTGTACAAGAATTTGTAATAATTAAGGAAAAGAGTGTTATTCAGAAATGCTTCTTTTCTCTCAGTTTGCTTACTATAACAAATTGCATACTCAGTTAGATCTGAAACTTGTTTGATCATAGAAACAAGTTCTACTCTTTTCTACTCAAATCTTCATTTATGATGTATTTCTCCATTTAAAGAGCTCATTCTGATGAATAAAAATTTAAGCCTTTGATTATTATTTTTGGAACCATGAGAGTGTTTCTCTTTTTCTTTCAATGGTGTGTAATATCAATTGATCAACTCGATCCGCCTTGGTGCGTCATATCCAAGGGATAAAACCGATCCGTTCTGGTGAGCCATATCCAGAGGTTCAGCCTCATTTTCGTCTAGGTGCGTCATATCCTAGGGAATTGAGTTGGAATATCGGAGGCCCTTTGTATCCTTTGTGTGACCATTCACTCCACATCCCTTGTCTTTGAAGCTTCACGGTTTCATAGCAGCAAGGCTTACCCCGTCTACCAACTTAGAGTGTCGACTCCTTGGAAGGTTTACATCAATTGGTATCAGAGCACACTCTGAGTTTGGTATTCATTTTCTTTCATTTTCTCATCTTACCGTCTTATTCATTTATCTTCTGCCTTTCATCTTCTTTTCTTTTTAAAATATAATAAAAATATCAAGGAAAAAGGGTGTTTTTGCTTTCCAGATTTAAATCCTTCTTAATCAAATGTGTTGAAAAGTTTTTATTCAAGTTTTCTTTCTTTGGAGAACAAGATTTGAGGAAAAATCTTTTTTTTTAAGAGAAGGGGAATGATATGATCATGGGAAGCATCAGGACATGTGTTTAGTGTTCGAAGCATATCTTCTCAACCAGAAGGAATTAACACATGCAACCACCGAGAGAATATGCTCAACACAATTTCAAAGTTCTCAACCAGAAGGAATTAACGCATGCAACCACCGAGAGAATATGCTCAGCACAATTTCAAAGGTATTCAAAGAAGAATCATATCAAACAGAGATCATACGAAATAGTTATTTAAATTTCAAATCAGGCGATCTCCAGCTTACGCGTTTTGGAACTGTGGACATTGGATGAAGAATTCAGACCAGACTAGGATGAATCAAGCTATAAACTGAGTTTTCCTATAAACTAGGTTTCTCATCGAAGCCCAACAAAGTGGATGCAGCCCAAAACTGAAATATTTAGGAAATACGAGATTAGAGAGTCTGGTTAGACATAAATGAAGAGAATCAGATATCATAGACCGATTAGAGAGAGATTTCTATTCAAAGTTTCATTTCGGCCAAGAGAGAAAAGAAACCTAGAAAAGCTTTGCAATATATAGAAAGATTTTACAAGGGTTTTCGAGAGAGGGAAGAGTAAAATTGTGGACCAGAAGAGAAGGGGAGCGTGTATTCAAACGTTCGACGGAGAGCCACTCAAATGGCATCCGCATCTCTGGGAAGATACTGGTTCACTTTCAAGCCTGTCCGCGCCTTGTCCACACTCCTTTTTGCCAGATAGACAAGGTCAGTTGAGGTAAGCGTCCCTGGTTACTTCTTGGTTTACCCGTGTGATGTTTCACCGTTGGTCGAGTATTTTGGGTCGACCATGATCTGTATGGCTCGTACGTCCTGTACGGACATGGTCGACACAAAACCTCCCCAAAACTTTCTCTTCTTCTCACCCTCTTTATCCCAACACTCCTCCATTTTTCTTACTCTCTATTACACCTCAACTTAACACTCCCCCTCAATCTTGACCATGTGAAACAAGTCGAGCTTGGAAGGCTATGAGTTCTTTCTCATTAAATACCTCACCAAGGAAAACCCATTTAGGATAAAACCTTGATGAGGGAAAAGGACTAAAGACCCCATAGAAGTGGATTAGCTAAGTTGGGTCAGATGAATGAGACCCAACCGGCCATGAATGGACTCCATTGTCTTTTGCCTAGCTGCCTTAGTGAACATATCAGCTAGTTAATCCTCACTCCTCGTATATCATAGTAAGATCACTCCTAATCAATAATCTGACTCACCTTGTGGCAGTCAACCTCAATATGCTTGGTCCTCTCGCGAAACACTGAGTTGATGGCTATGTGGATGGCTGCTTGGTTGTCACAATGCATTTTCATTGGAGTGGACTGCTCAATGCCAAGATGTTTCAAGATGCCTTTGATCCAAACTAGGTCATTTGTCAGATTCAACATTGCTCTATAATCGGCTTCAGCACTGGAGCAGGACACCACCTTTTGCTTCTTGCTCTTCCATGTAACTAGATTCCCTCCAATGAATGTGCAGTAGCCAGTAGTGGACTTCCTGCCAGCTCTATCACCAGCCCAATCTGCATCACATTAACCAACCACTTCATTGTTGTTGTTACATCCCATCCACACTCCTTGACAAGGTGATCCATTCAAGTAGTTCAGGATCCGTTCCACCATATTCCAGTGGTGCTCTTTTGGAACTTGCATGTGTTGACTCACGTGGTTCACAGCAAAAACAAAAAATCAGGACGTGTGATGGTCAAGTAGATTAACTTACCAACTATCTTTCTATAAAGCTTGGCATCATGAAATGGTTTGCTATCTTCAATCTCTCCCTCACGAGGAACCTTATACCCATCCTCCATGGGCATCCTTGCTGTCTTCCCTCCAAGTTTACGTGCATCTTTCAAGAGATCAAGTGTACAGTTCCTTTGGGACATGAACAATCCTTCCTTAGACTTACAAATCAAAATGCCAAGGAAGTATTTCATTTCTCCCAAGTATTTAATTTCAAACACGGATTTAAGGTAATATTTAGTGGCTTTAATGCCTTCCTTGTCACTCCCAGTTATGATTATATCATCACAATAAACTAGGAGGACAATGATACCTGATGGAGAGACAAGGGTGAATAGGGTGACATCAAGTTCAGACTTGATGAAACCTCGACCATTCAGAGTAGTGCTCAACTTGTGGTACTAGGCTCTTAGAGACTGCTTCAGTCCATAAATCTCCTTCCTCAATCTTAGCACATTCCCTTGTTTAACTAGACCTTCAAGACCAGGAGTGATATTGGCATGGATAGCAACATTCTCAGACTGGATGGATAGAGGACAAGGATAAAGATTCGGTTGATGGATGGATGATGATAATGGAACGAGGTTTGTGGAGGGGATGGAATGAGATGATATCCTGATTGATTGTACTTGAAAAGGGATCAATGGAAGGTGGGAAACAACAAATGGTCGTATAAGCAACTTGCTTTCTCACTGGATGGAGGATGGTGTGTAGATGAAGGATGGATCCAAGTTGCTTGTTCGTATACAACTCAACAAGGACAAGAAATGGAGATGGATTGAATATATTGATGAACTCAATCTGATGTATCGAAAGTCGCCACAAACTCTATGGAATGAGATTTATAAGTCAAGGTTGCTCTCAATACTGCTTCTCACACACACATAAAGACTTTAGTGTTTTAGTTGCTCGGGGCAAACTAGGTCATATATTTTATAAAGGTTGAAAGATACAAGGCTGCTTATAGGGGCTTATATACTCCCCGATGCAGCTATGCCCTTCTAGGTGTCTTTGAAGCAAATTTATTACATGACTTAATCTTAGTACCTAGTGAAAGCAAAAGGCTAAACAATGCCTTGTTTATTTGAAATAAAAATAAAGAAAAAGACCCCAAAACCTGCAAGGAAATCAAATAATTAAAACAATGAAATGTGCTTAACTTACTTACCTTTCTGGAGGATTTGAATTGTGGTAAGGTAGCCGTTGGGATTAGGAGATGGTGAATAAGGAAACCATCTCCTTATGAGGAATGATAGAACATAGGATAAAATTATCTTTTGGACCGTCTTGTATAACATAAGGTGGAGTCTTTATAACCTCTGATCCCGAAATGGAGAGCTTTTCTATATGGTTTGTGATGTCCTCTAAGTTTGGGTTGCTATTAGCCTTGGCAAACAATCCTTCAATGTACTTACAGGAGCTTGCAACACTCCCTTGGTTCCTGATCTTCTTATGGGTGCTTGTCTAATGGTTGGAATGTTGATATCTGGTTCTATGTCCTCATCATTCTCTCCCTCTTGAGAATGTTCTGACCTCAGAACAGTTTCATCTGCATGAAAATAAGATAGATCAGACACATTGAACGTAGAAGACACTTTAAACTTACTTGGCAGCTCCAGCTGGTATGCATTGTCAATGGTCTTCTTCAGGACTTTGAAAGGGCCGTATCCTTTAGGGGATAGTTTAGACTTCCACTGGTTAGGGAACCTATCTGATCTCATGTCAAACCCAATCTCTTGGTTCAAAGGAAACCTCCTTTCTTCCCTTGTCACCTGGCTTCTTGTTCAGCTTATTCTGGTGCTCTAAGTTAGTCTTGACCTTCTCATGAATCTTCTGCATTAACTCGGCCTTAGTTTCTTATTCTTGGATAATTATCTTGTCCTTGTGGGGAATAGGTAAGAGGTCCAAAGGTGCTGTCGGCCTAAAACCATACACAATCTGAAAAGGTGATAGCTTAGTAGCAGAGTGTGGAACTCGGTTATAAGCAAACTCAATGAAAGGTAGACAATCAAACCAGTTCCTCAAGTTCTTACCAACTGTGGGTCTTTGTAGAGTGGAGATTGTGCGGTTCACAACCTCAGTCTTACCATCAGTTAGGGGATGGCAGGTTGTTGAGAAGAGCAGCTTAGTACCCAGCTTCCTTCCAAAGGGTTCTCCAAAAGTTGCTCAAGAACTGTGTCTCTGTCAGAAACAATAGTTCTAGGAATACCATGAAGCTTCACCACTTCTTTGATGAATAAGTCAGCAGTTTGGGATGCATCATTGGTTTTGTTGCAAGGAATGAAATGCGCCATCTTATAGAACCTGTCTACTACAAAGATAGAATCCTTGTTTCTGATCTTTGGGAATCCTAGAAAAAAATCAATGGAAAGGTGTCCCCATAACAGGTCAGGAATAGGCAAAGGAATGTATAATCCATGAGGATGTAACCTGGATTTTTCCTTGAGACAAATGATGCACCTTGCACAGAACCTCTCTACATCTCTTCTCAAGTGTGGCCAGAAGAAGTGCTCAGCTACAATGCTTAGAGTCTTATCTCGGCCAAAATGTCCCATGAGGCCTCCTCCATGTGATTCTCTCACGATCAGATCACGCATTGAACCTTGTGGGATACACAGCCCCTTATCCCTGAAGAGGAACTCATCTTGTTAGAAGAAGGACCCAAATGATTCTACAAACTCTAACCAATGAGCATGCCTCTTCTTCAAAGTTGTCTGTCCCCTCAGATACTTGAGTGTCACATCGTCAGTGTGGATCACAAACTCCTTGGATAAGAGGTAGTGTTGCCAAGTCTCCAATGACCTCACTAAATCATACAGCTCCTTGTCATAGGTGGGGTAGTTGAGGGTTGCTCCATGTAGTTTATCACTGAAGAATGATACTGGCTTTCCCCCTTGAGTTAACACAACTCCAATACGTGTTCTTGAGGCATCACATTCAATCTCAAAAGTTTTATCAAAGTTAGGCAAAACCAAAGCAGGAGCATTAGTTAAACTAGTTTTAGGTTTATTGAAAGCTTCTTCCTGTTCAGTTCCCCATTTGAAGGCCACATCACTCTTGATCACTGATGTCAATGGGGATGATATGGTTCTGAAGTCTTTGACAAATATCCTATAGAAACTGGCCAAACAATAGAAAATCCTCACATGGTCGATGGTTGTTGGGGTAGGCCAATCTTGCACTGCCTTGATCTTCTCTTCATTTACTTTCAGTCCTTCTGAACTAACAACAAAGCCTAGGAATACTAGCTGAACAGTGAAAAAGGTACACTTTTCAAGGTTAACATATAGATGTTCTAGGCGCAGTTTCACCAAAACCTTTTCAAGATGTTTAAGATGATATTCTAAGCTAGTGCTATTGATTAAGATATCATCAAAGTAAACAACAACAAACTTATAGATGTATGCTGTTAAGACATGGTTCATGAGGAGCATGAATGTGCTTGGGAAATTGGCGAGGCCAAATGGCATGACTAACCACTTATAGAGACCTCTTTTAGTTTTGAAGGCAGTCTTCCACTCATCACCTTCCTTCATTCTAACCTGATGATAGCCACTCTTCAAGTCTATCTTTGAAAAGATAGTGTCACCACTAAGTCCATCCAGCATGTCATCAAGTCTTGGTATTGGGTGTCTATACTTGATTGTTATGTTGTTGATAGCACGATAGTCAACACACATCCTCCAAGTCTCATCCTTCTTTGGTACTAGCAGAACAGGAACAACAGAAGGGCTTAGACTATCCCTGATGTATCCCTTATCCATCAAGTCTTGCACCTTTTCTCTAGTTTTTTGGCTTCCTTCGGGTTCACCATATAGGCTGGTCGGTTTGGTGATGGAGTTCCTGGGATGAGATCAATCTGGTGTTCTGTTCCTCTAATAGGTTGCAAACCAGTGGGTATGTCTTCTGGGAATAGATCTTGGAACTTCTCAATTAGTCGGATATGGATCGGGGAAGTTCTTAATCCTCATACCCTGTCAACACACCTTCTTTAAAGATCATTAGTAACACCTGTTTTTTACATTCTTAATGATTTTAAAACTTGTTGAGAGGTGATGTAAAGGTTAGTCTTATTTGCCTAGTTACCTTTGTCCATCTCCTTTTGCATGTCTAGGTCTTGCTGTGGAGTCAAAGGAGCAAGGTTCTGATTGCAGTTTTTGTGAGTAAATCTGTAGTAGTTGGTGCGGCAACTGTAGATTGTCTTCTTGTCAAACTGCAAAGGTCTTCCGAGTAGAAGATTCCCAGCTTGCATAGGAACAACATCACAAGT
>CAJHQP010003041.1:0-73930 GCA_905132765.1 Moricandia arvensis
CAATGAAAATCGAACTTGTATGTAGATAAATCTTTAACATTTCGGCCAACTATGTTACATGATCTCTGGACTTGGGGTTGTTTGGACCAAACCTTGTTTGAGTTTCATGTTTTGTAATAATCACTAAAAGTGTCATTCTTTCATATGACCCCTGAGACAAAAAAAAAGAAGAAGAGATTTTCCAGATAAGATGATGTCATTGCTTTGTATGGATTCTCTGAGTTGCTAAACGTTTTGTGGCTTTCATTGTTTTTCCAGAGGACACCATAATATCGACCTTTGAGTTGTCCCAACAGCGTTTTGAAGCTTAAGCAGGTTCTTATGCGCCTTTCGGAATCATGATTGAAGTAAAACGACCTGGTTCTTCCACAAGGATCACCACAACACTCTTGATTCCTTGACGATTCTCTTCAGAAACAAACACATTTACTCGCAGTCTTTGCCTTTGTAGCCATCCCTCTCTCGGCCTTGCATCTCTCCTTAACTCTCACCTCCTTTCGTCTTAAAAACCATGTCTTTCGCTTAGAAGCTCTAGCCAACATTGTCCACACACGGTTTGAAGCTAGACAGATCTGGGAAGAGTCTAGAGAAGACGCTGTCTCTCTTCTACATCTCAAAGCCCGGGTACTTCGTCCCATCCTTCATCCTCTCTTGTATCGTCTCCATAGCCGTCATCACATCAACTTCCTTCTCACACCAGGGCCTAAACCCATCTCTGAAGTCTTCATTTGCTTCAGTGAAGTCCTCGTGGATGCGAGTAACAGCAACTTCCATTGTTGTCTATGGTCTGCTCTTCCTCTACTCACCAGTTCCCATGTTGTATCTGCTGTCTTCGGTTACACACCTACACTGCGTCATCTCGTCACGGTTCTCAGTCTCGCATTGAGGTATACATAATGGCTATAACAGGGCTTGGCCTTGTGGTCTCTGTATAGAAGAAAGATATGGTTTTGATGCCATTAAGGAAGGAATGGCATTGATGAAAGGGAGGGAGGATAACAGGATTGGCTTTAGCGGGTGGTGTTTTGTGATTTCTATCCAGTTCATTGGGGTCATGGGTGGTGAAGGAAGCATTGGCGCAAGGAGCTAGATGTAGGGCTGCGGCTCAGGGTCGTGGGTGGAGGTCTGTGGTTTGTGTACGGTGGGTGGGATGGGGTGGAAACTAGTGTGTATGGTATGGAGCTGAGGTGGGTGGTGGAGTTATGTTGTAGTCACTGTTTTTTTACTGTGAGTGTAGGAAACGTCATGGGAACAGTGATCCAGATGTTGCTGATGAAGAGGGTCTTGCTATTTAAAGTTAGTTGCAACATTTTGGTTGGTGTTGTTTAATTCTCTTTGTGAATTTGTGATATACATTTTTTGTTTTCCCAAATTCTGATTTGTTCATTGCTAAAGAAAGCTTTGGTAACAAAGACGTTTGAGATGCATGTTTCTCGAGTTAGATTTTATGGAAAAGTTTTACCCCTCATTCGCTTGTTGCCACCATTTTGAAGTTACTAGAGGTTCAAGACTCGTACACCACATCCTTTTATCCTCTGGAAACAATATGGTGGTCAGAGAAACTGTCAATGGTGGGAAAAACTCAAACTCCACATCGTTGTCATCCAATTTAAGATAAAACACCTATAGGGATGAACTTGAAGGGACCCATCATCAGATGATCCTTGTTACGCAACTCCAGGTTATGTTCAGCGATACACTCAATACTGAAAGAAACACTTTGGGGTTGGCTAGTAGTGGTTGAAACACGACGCAGGCCTTTAGATCCCAAGAATTCTTGAGAAAGAGAGCTTTGAAGTAAAGTGACTGTTAAAGAATTGTGAAAAGGCGCAGGCACTTCTCCCACCTGGTAAGACCGTAGAATTAAGTATGACCATAGGATAAGTTCCCTCGCATCTCCATCCAAGTTGAAGGCAATTGTTGAACTCGAAGTATACCCTTCCTCTCTACAAACCGGCACGTAATAATAATAAGAAGTATCTCTTTTTTTTCAATGTTTTCATGTAACTGTATTCAGGAAAGTGATCCTCCATGGCTTATCAAGCATGGACATCGACACATGAAAGATTCCAATTTGAGCTAAAATGGAAAATTCGTTACCTCTGTGCAATGTCAGATGCAACTTCTTCAGGCTTCCAAGTTCCAAGTCTCAAAAACATTTTAAACAGAGTTCATTCCTACAGCTTCACAAGCGGACTTTACTCCTTTCGTCTATTGCAAATGAATCTTTGATATCTAATTGGGCTGAAAAATATTCCTAGCACAGTTTATGTGCCCTGAATAAAACAGTCTCAAGAAATTGACATTTCTGTGGAACATCACTCTGAACATTGAGGCTAATCAGTAATATGGACTGTGGAGTGAAGAAGACTCAAAATATAGTTCTCTATTTGCTATTGTTTTCTTTACATATGTAATTTAGTGTAGAAGGTTGCGACTGCATTTGCTGCTGCTGCTGCTCCTTGAGAGCCCTTTGTTTTCTAAGGGTTTCATGAACTGAATGGAAGAACTCGTGCTTCACAGCATCCTCTGCGCTGATTCGTAGCCTTGGGTTCACTGTCAAACACTTATCAACAAGGTCAAGCAGTGACGGTGGAATCGCGTCTAGGAAGTCTCTGCGTTTTGTGTTGACTTCGCACCATTTTCGTAACTCCATCCCTTTCAAGTACCTTGACTCATACAGTTCCTGGAATCATAATTGAAAAAAACACAAACTTTTACATCTTATCATCTCTATCTTAAGGACAAGTTTCTCTAGTCTTAAGAGCAGAGAATGTGTATGCCATATAATGCCACAAATGCAGCAGTCAATGAATAGAGGTGTAATGAAGGGTGATAAGATGAGTTTGTTACCTCAGGGAAAGAAGATTCACGGTTGTGCAGCTTGGCGACTTCCCATAATTCTTCACTGCCTCGCAGTTTCACAATATCCTTTATGTTCCTGAGAATCACGAGGGTATTGTGAGAAGGCTAAGAAAAAAACGAATGTAATGAAGTAATAGCAGATTCAGTCAAGTTAAAATATTAACTGTTCAGGGTCACCAGTGAAAGGGGCTCTTCCCATCATTAGGTATAACAAAG
This sequence comes from Moricandia arvensis, assembly GCA_905132765.1. Taxonomy (NCBI): domain Eukaryota; kingdom Viridiplantae; phylum Streptophyta; class Magnoliopsida; order Brassicales; family Brassicaceae; genus Moricandia; species Moricandia arvensis. Next base: position 3,082 of record CAJHQP010003041.1, read on the forward strand.
TCACTCCCGCAGACCACACATCTATCTTAGGTCCTTGGTGTAACGATCTTAAGCAAACCTGCACAAGCCAATTCAGCCAAGAATAGACCCGTATAATTAGCTTTCTCATCCTAGATGTTCTAATGAGTAGCTCAGGCCTGCATCTTTAGTCTCAGCGCCCCAATATGCATATATGGTATAAACTAGTAACTTGGAAGCCTAAACCCACTTGCATTCTTTGACATATAAGCAAAACTTTAACGGAAGTCAGAGATAGTTACAGTTGATGTACCTCTGGAGCACGGAAGCCTTTTGGTTCCTGAGCAAGGACCGTCTTTCTTTTTAGTTACATCCCCTAGTAAAGTCAGCAAAAAAAATATTACGGTTTAAATTAATTTCTAATCAAAACAAGAGTTAACGATTACACAAGAAATGTACCTGCTTCAGGCCTACCGTTAGAGCGCAACGGCATTGGGGTCAGATAAACAAGCCCATCATTTTTCTCTGGAAGAGCAGCGACACGTTTTCTCATAGATGTAGGAGCTTTGGATGATACTTCATGGTTTGGAGTTGGACCAGACATTGTCTCCTGCAGAAAGCTTAAAAGCTCTTTCCTTCCATGGCATGGCAAAGGCTCTCTCCTCTTTTCACTTGAAGGGTTGTTCCTTGTGCTGGTCGCATCTTTTGGCCGAAGTTAAGCCAGACCCTTCTCCCCTTGGCTATTGAATCTCTCCCATCTGCTCATGTCATTCCGAGATCTTATCTTTCCCGCTGCTTTCTTCAGACTATTAGGCGCTAGAGTTTTCTGAGAAGATTTGTTGGTCACTCGGTTTGTTGTGTCAGGAGCGTTAATCAATGTTTGATGCCTCTTGCTGGTGGTTGGGAGAACTGTAGCTACTTTTGATTTATCTACAAAACATATACGAGATAGCTTTAGTTTCCATTTATTTACTTAATTAAACTAAATGCATGAGGGGAGAAGTTTACCGGCTCTCTTGTGCTTCTGGTGCAAATCCTAATGAAGCCACAAAGGAAAATGAGATTAATATCAGAGGTGGGAACATAACAAAAAATATCTATGTTAGCCAAGATTTTCAGTGCCTCTGTTATACACTAACCTTGGTAATAAATAAGCAGGTTCGTTACCTCAAATTATTTTATATGAAACACTAACCAATAGTTGTTGCTATAAAAGTATTGATAAGACAAGGGTGCTATAGAATTTGCTAACCATGGCGAGGTTAAAGTCAATGAGATAGCCTTCTCTGCTCTTCCTAGAGAAAAGGAAATTGCCTGGCTTAACATCCCTGTGAACAACACCCCTTCATATTTGCAGAACAAAAACAATAGAATCAGTTAGCAGAGTGATTTAAAAATGATTGCCCAAACATTTAGTCCTAAATATTCATTACCTGCTTATGAAGACTTGACAGAGCTTTTGAACAAGCAGTAGCCGTACAGCTGTAGCTGATACACATCTATTTCTCTTTTCAAGAGATCAGGTCTGTCATGTTCAACGTGCTCAAGGATGATGCAATCGGAATCTCCGTTCTTGAGAACAGCCTTCATATTTTACTATAAAATTCTTCCCCCTAGGTGAACCAAATTTAGGCAATCTCAGATATTTAGGTGAAAATATTAGGAAGTTCATAACAATATCATACTTAGGTTACTTACCCAAAACGCTCCAGCGTTCTGATTTCATTATTAATATAGTGTTTCTGAGCACCAGCATGTGGATCTGTGTAAATAACACATGAGACAAGTTTTCAAACCAAAAACAATGTGCTGCAGTGACAAAATTTAGCAATATATCATTTTGTTCACTTACATTTAATGGCAACCTCTTTTCCATCACTTTTCCTCATTGCCTTGTAAACAATCCCGTAGCCACCTACAGTTCAGTTTCACCAGTGATTAGCCGATAACCAACTAAGTTGTTTCAACTTTGAACAGAAGAGGACTATAGATGACATAGTCAGGAAATATTTACCTGAGCCTTCTTCCTCTACAACAGTGTAAGAATCAAATTCTGGAAATTGGATCTGCTTTGACTGATCCTAAACCACAAACATGAGAACTATTAATACATTAAGCTAAAAATCTGTTGCAAAAGTATTCTCAGAAAGGTGGAATTGCAAGGGCCTCACTCTAGATGAAAGAGACATGCCTACCTTCTCGTCTTTAGGTCGAATTGAGTTAAAATTCTCTTTTTCCTTCTGAGTAGCTTTACTCTTCCTGGTATATTTTTCTCAGGAGAACATCTATCTGCTTTGTTGTTTCCAGAGGGTTTGCACAGATCCTGAGCTTTCTGGACCAAAGAACTATCTTGATTTACTGTTGCAACAGAAGGTTTTAACGGCATTTCTTTAACAGGGGTAGTAAAGATCTCTACAGCCTGGTCCTCTTGCTTTAACGGCTTACAACTCAAGGCAAGCTTATCTTCAGTATCCTCCACAACGTACACTGATCTTAACTCAGTTTCTGATGGCGGCGAAGAGGCAACAGGTTCAGGCTTCACATTGGGAGTTTGTATCTCCCCCTCCGGTAACAAACCCTCGATGTTATCCTCATCGTCTTCTTCGATTAAACTTAGGTTGTCAACAATTTGAAAATCTCCAATCTCAAGTTGGTTACCATATCCAACCTCACCAGGAATTGGCAAATCTTGCCTGCTCTCCTCCAAGCAATGCGTCGGATCAACATCCACTGGAACATCAGTGAACATCTTGCAACCACCAGACCAAGGATTCTGATCAAATGCTAGTAGTTCTCCACCTAAACGTATAAGTGAAGCTTGGGACTCAAAAGCTTTAAGAGTCTCAAGCATGGAACCATTCACAATAGTTGTAATCTCGTTAGCTCTGTAACTCTCTACCTAGAAACAAAAATCAATCACACAATGAATCAAATCCCAGTTAACTGTGAGAACTTAATCTGTTAATTAAGCGATTACTTACATTGCTCTCATCGTTTCGGCTTCTTTTTGACACTGGCATGATCTGCAGCTCCTCTTCTTCCTCGTTTTCTGAGTGTTAAATTCAATGTAAAACCCAAATCCGAGATGAGTAATCACTATGTAAGTATGACTAAACTGAAAATTTACCTCTCATATGCTTATGCTTTGGCGGGATCGAATCAGCAAAGCACGTAATCTTTTCACAAAGATCGTTCTCCGGGATACCCAAACCAGAAGCGAAACTAGCCGGATCGGAGAGAAGCTCGCAGGAGAGAGTCACGAATAAGCCATCTTCGGTGAGGGAGATAGGGGAGTTAGGGATCGAGCAAAGAAAGTTGACGAGCTCAGGAGAAGCTTGCAAGTGTGTGAACCGTGAAGAGAGATGCGCGACGGATTCCGAGTGGCCAAGGTGAAGTAGGTGACGGCATAACTCCGAGGCTTGTTGGTGGTGGAGAAGATCGTCTTCGCCGTCTGAATCGGTGAGTCCGAGAGCTATAAGGTCTCTTCCGGCGGCTGTTGAGCTTCGGAGTTGACTCGGGTCTTCTGACATTGTCAAGTGCTGTGAATCTGGGAGGGGGAGAGAGAGAGAAGGTAGGGATTGAGAATTTGAGATTTGGGGGAAATGGAGAAAGGGCGGGATAGTGGCACGTGCGGAGCTTGTGACTTTGTTTTTTGAGTCTTTTGTACCTTAAAATGTTCCCGCTCTGACCGCTCATTTCATATTTTGAATGGCCGCTCATTTATCTCCCCGGTCAAATACGGACTTATTCAATTACGGACAGACCCGTTACGTTTTTGTGGGCCGTTCAAAAGCATGTTTTGACTAAATAAACATTATTATAGAGGTGCAAATCTCGATCAAAAATTAGGCCGATAGTACAGGTCAAGGAAGAAAAATGATAAAGGTATGAGCCAAAGGAGCTACCAATTCATGTTCAAGAGGTGCCACATTACTCGTGTCTTGGCTCCTACTCACTATTTGATCAGTACTTGACTCGTAAAATCGAATATTTGGTTTGACTAAGTTAAATATCAAATTATCTATCTAAATTACTTGCAAATACAAATTAAGTATAAAATATTAAAATAAAAGTAACTACTTAGCAATGTTTGCCTCGTTACTGTTTTTGTTCATGAACAAATATATATTTTCTTAAATCGTACTAAAACAACTTGTTTCTATTTCCATTTCCATAATTGAATCTAACTATGTGATATATTTATATAAGTATCTTAGAGTTTTTCTTTCTTATATATTATATTTTTGAATTGACTAAAATATAAGAAAATGAGATATTCTTTATAAATAATAAAGTTATTTAGTTATGAATTCTAACAAATTAACAAATAATTTACTAATAATTGTTAAATAGCTTGCAAGTAATTTATAAGTAACAAATAATAAAACAAAAAAAGTAGTTTGCAAATCTGTTATTTTTAGCAAGTATTTGAAACTGTAAATACTCATTTTTAAAAAACCAATTACAAGTAATTTTTTTACTATTCATAAAAACCAAGCCGAATACCAAATATACCAAAAATACCAAGTATTCGGCTTGTGTCCACGCCAACATGTAATGAACAACATGATCAGACATATATTTACAAAACATGTTGAAGTAAATTAAAGATTTATCCAAGAAAGTAATAAAACATTCTAATTCATATGACCAAATCTATTAAAATGTTAAATCAAACGGAGTTACTGCAATTGTTAAATAATTTTAAACTATAAAGAAAGTGAATGACGAAGATACAGACAACCAATTATCTATTAGGTGTTTTCCTACACTATGTCTAGAAAAAAAATTATATAGAAAGATAAAATCATTTTAATATTCTAGATTTTATTCATATTAATATTTCAATATAACTGTTAATTTAGTTAAACATAAAATTAAGATAAATAAACATTTATTTATTTTAAATACTTCATCTGTTACAAAACGATCTATGTTTTAGAATTTTTGTTTGTTTCTTAAAGATTTTTTAAGGCATTTTCAATACACTTTTTAGTAAGTAATAATTGTAAACTGTTAACTTCAATAAAATTAATTATCTTTATTATATTTCTATTGGTTAATTACGGGAAATACTTAAACACAAAAAATAATACATTCAAATTTCATATATTTTATTAATATGTGTGAAAAATCTAAAACATGTATTAATATGAAACATAGAGAGTAATATTTTAAGAAAAGATATGTATATATTTTAAATTATAATCTTAGGTATATTTTCATTTATTTATTTTAGTTAAGATAAATTAAATTAATTTTTGTAATTTTTATACAAAAATTATATAAATTATTTTTAATTATCAAAAAATAAAACTAAATTGAATTTCTAAAACCTGTAGATATCAAATGAACAAATGGTATTACGATTAAAATTTTATAATTTTATTAAAATGTATAAAATTTTGAAAATCTTATTTAGTAATAAAATTGCATGATTATAAAAAAATAATAATATTTCAATTTTTTAAAAATATTTATATTTCTATTATTATATTATTTAATATCATATTTGAATAGATTTATGTTAATAATGATGCATAAGTTATTTTTATATTCTAAAAATGTTTACCAGAAATAGAAATTAACATTAGATGTAATTATCATGTCATATTTAGTCATAAACCATGTCATTATTTCTAACAGGCCTTGTCATCTTTATTTAATGAAAATGATTATGGAGAGAACATGTGTAACTTCCTTGATAAGCATGTTAAGAATTCCGCAGTTTTCCTCACTAAATTTTGTTCATTATTTCAACTCATTTTTTTGTAAAAAGTTTTAAATAATCAATAATGCAAACAATTTCCTCTTGTTTTTTTTATTTCTCCTTTCATCTTCTTTTCCCATAATTTTTGGTAAATTTTTCTACATGAATTAGGCTTATTAATTGATTTTATTTTTGATTTTATTATGGATTATTTATTAATAAAACCCTAGAATTAGGGTTGTAAAAGAAGATTTTGGGTTTATTTGATTAGAGTTTTTTTTTGTTTTGTATAGATGTTCTTATTGTTCGTACTATCTCTTTGGAAAGATTTTTCCGTTTTTTTTTATTTCATTTTCAGATTTGAGTTCAATATAACTCGAAATTACTAACTCAGTCGAACTCATCATAACTAACTAAGTCGAACTCGTTATAACTAATACAGTCGAACTCGTTATAACTAATACAGTCAAACTCGTTATAACTAACTCAGTAGTACTTAGTATTACACAATATAACCAATAGAGCTCAGTCAACCTCAGTATAACTAACTCAGTAGTAGTACTCAGTAATACTCAGTATTGTGAAGTATAACCAGTATAACTTAGTAGAACTCTGTATAACTATACTTATGGATATTAACAATGGGTTTTTACCCATAGAGTACCATGAACCATGTTGGAATCTTAAACCCAAAACCCGTATTATTAGTGTTTGAAACTCGTGGACTTTATTTGGGCGGGTCTTTATTTATAAATTACCACGTCGGGTTTACCCTATTGGCTTTTAAGTACCCTATGTTATATTAAAAAAAACTAAGTAAAACTACGTCGTTTATGCTTTCTTTTACCCTAATTCTTTTGTTTCTTCCCGTGAGTCGTGACCACAACCACAAAATCTTAGATCTAGAAATCAAATACTCTTTTCTCCAGCGACGATTCCGATAGAGACACCTCGGTTTCATTGGTAAGATTGAGAAATGGGTTTTTGTATTTTGATTGATTTATCATATTTACATGTTTCTTATGCTTTAGAATTATGTAATGGACCTCATGGTTATTTCAAATTTGTTTAGGTTAAGCTCTGATACTCTATGTCCTCTAAGGCTCTAACCATATGTTTGTCTCCCTCACCAGTTGAGCTTTGTAATTTTGTTCTTAAGACTCTAGAATTGGTATTATGTTCTTAAAATTCTATGCTTTTGTTTCTTCTTAAAACTCTCTTGAAGAACTTGAACTGAAAATACTATAGTTTTAGTTACATCATATAAGCGAATGTGTTAGACGTATTGATGGTCTTTCTGCTTCGTAATCGTTTGTGTTGTATTCTTCTTTAATAAAAAACCTTTTTGTGGGAGTGTTTTTTTTATAGTTTTACATATCATAAAGAAAAAGGGGACGTCAATTTGAAGAATGTAAGTGAGTGGCCAAAGTGTCAGGGAAAATCCTTCTTATTATTAAGATTATCATCGTTGATTATGTTGGTAGCATTACATAACACATTTTATATATTAAAGACTTTCATCATAATTCTGATTTTTTTGTTTGGTCTCGTTTAATCTTTTGCCCTTTTAAGAATATATCCTGCCAATGTTCTACTTAGTTAGCTATTGTGAGAACATTGTTCCTTGTTTACGTTAACTCTTATGTTGAGACAAAAACATTGTTCTATGTGTGCACATGTGTGTTGTTACGTTAGTAATATTACTATGATGAGCTTCAATTGTTTTGATGAGTTAATTCATACGTTTGTGTGTATCTTTTTTATTTAATAATAGCTTAGATTTTGTGATTGTTTACTGATTTTTCAGAATGAATTCACAAACAGTTGAGACAATAACAACTCTAAGGCTGTAAAAGAGGAAATGAAGGTTGATGATGAAGATGAAACAGAAACTCAAGCACAAAGTGAAACTCATCCTATTCAAGCAACTGAAACTGTGAGTCATTCAAAATGCGCAAAGTCTCTAGTTTGGAACGATTTTGTCGTAGTTGGAGTAGAGGCATGTGGAAAAATAAGGAGTCATTGCATTCATTGTAACAAGAAGTTAGTATCAGAATCTGCCTCAGGAACATCTTATTTGAAACGACATTTGGGAATCTATCCAAAAAGCCTTCTTCATCAAGTGATGATCGTGAGTATGATCACAAAGTAGATCATGATATGATCAATGAGATCATTATTTACCATGATCAGCCTTTCAAATATGTTGAGTATGAGAAGTTTAGGGCGAGAGACAAGTACCTGAATCCCAAATGGTAGCATATATGTAGGCAAACAGTTAGTGTTGATGTTTATAAGAGATATGAGGAGGAAAGAGGGAAGCTGAAGAAAGTGTTAGCAAAATTTAAGGGTCGGGTATCTTTTACCTCAGATATGTGGATAGCTTCTGCTACTATGATGGGATACCTCTGTCTGACAGCTTATTATGTTGATGATAACTTCAAGTTGAAAACAAGATATTACCCTTCTGTGAGTTAAAATCTCCACATACTGGTGCAGAAGTGGTTAATAAACTTATTAGTTGTTTGAGGGAGTGGGGATTAGAGTAAAATGTCTTCTCTATGACCTTGGATAATGCTACTTATAATGATAGTATGCAGAAGATCCTCAAGCATCAACTTCAAATGATTAGTGGCAACGGGTTGTTGTGTGATGGGAGGTTCTTCCATGTTAGATAATGTGCACACATTTTGAATCTCATAGTGAAAGAAGGTTTAGAACTTGATGTTAGTTTTCTGGAAAATATCCGAGAGAATGTTAAGTTTGTCAAAGCATCTCGATCAAGGATAGAAGCATTTGCAGCATGTGTTCAGAGTGTAGGGATTAGAAGTGGAGTTGGATTGTCTCTAGATGTCCCAACAAGATGGAATTCAACTTATGATATGCTTGCTAGAGCTCTAAAGTTTCGTGGCGCATTCACTAGTTTGAAAGAGCGTGATAAGAGTTATAGATCACTGCATTCTGAGGATGGATGGGATAAAGGAGAGGAAATTTGTGAGCTTTTGAAGCCTTTCAGCAATATTACCACATTCATCTCAGGTGTTAGTTATCTCACAGCTATTGTATATTTTCTACAAGTGTGGAAAATTTAATGCTTACTGATGAAGTATGCTAGCTGTGAAGATCTAGTATTGAAAGAGATGGATAAGAAAATGAGAGTTAAGTTTTCTAAGTAACATGATGATACAGTCTCATTCTACCTATGGGAGCTGTTTTAGATCCAAGATTGAAGATGTTAATACTTAGAACAGCTTATGGAAAGTGGAACCAAGAAATGCTGAGAAAAAACTTGGAGTTGTTAAAAAAATGAAAATGTTTTATGAAGAGTATGGAACCAAGTTTCGGAGTTCTTCTTCAGCCTCTTCAACTACACCAAATCCACATGAGGTGCTTACTGAGTCACCATTAGAAGATGATCTGAATTATGTGTAAGTCTATTGCAGTTTATAAATTCATATATCATAATTTTGATATTTATCTAATGTGATGCTTGTTTAATACAATAACGTATGATCTGTTTGAACTTGAGCAGAGGATCCAGCCTGGTCTTGAAAATAAGAAGATGAATATGGAGATGTATTTAGAAGATCTTATGCTAGATTCGAGGTCTTTTACGACACATAGGTTTTAGGTTATTAGAAATACCAAGGACAACGCTATGGCGATTTAGCTTCTCTTGCATGTGATTTGCTCAACACTCCAATCGCAATTGTGGCATCAAAATCAGTATTCAGCATTGGAGGCGAGTGATAAGTCCTTACATAAACTGTTCTCTTCCAAAAAATGTTCAAGCTTAGCTCTATACTCAAAAATGGTTAAGAGGTTTTGCTGAATATGAAGGTAAGCTATTAGTTTTGATATTCTATTTTTTGTTTCATACATAAACTGTTATGTAACTACAAATTATATTTTATAATTTCAGGTGATGTTAAAGACTATTTTGATGAAGACAAGGACACTACAACCACATCACGTAGTTCTCGAATGAATTAAAAAGTCTTGAGTGATTTTGAACATGTTTCTTTTAGTTGATATTTTATGTTTCTGGATTTTGAGTTTGTTTCTTTAAGTTAGTACTCTTTTTTTAGTCCCCAAGATATCAATAGACTTATGTTTTTTTAAGTTGTAACTACCTACACTTCTTTTGAGCTTTGTTGTATTATGTTCACTAATGTATGTTTGGAAAAAAAATGTTCCATCACTTTTTTGTCTTAAATCTGTAAGTCTTTTTTTGTTAGCTCAAGCATCGCATGTGTTTGATATAGCCACAAAATAACTTTAAAAATGTTTGAGACATCATATACAAGTTAATAGCAATCTTTTCCTATTACAAGTGTGACCAAATAAGATCCCAAGTTTATTATCCTTTTCACAGAGTTAACAATTTCCGCAAATGCTTGTTGGCAAACCCAAACTATATCATGATTGAAAATTAATCAAATTGTATACAAAACATAATTTAAAATTTAATACATATAAATTTAGTTTAAAACTAAAAAAACTTTAGCTAAAATTCCACAAAACTTTTAAAAGAAAAAATAGAGAGAGCTTTTTGTGGGTATCCGTGGATAACCCTAAAGTTTTAAAGTTTTTCGCGGACTACCCTAATTATACCAGAATATTTTTTGGATTATTTAGTTTAAAATATTTTTGGACGGATTTAATTCAGGTTCAGGTAATTTTGTCCATTACAACATCCCTAACTACACTAAGTAATACTCATCATACTCAATATAACCAGTATAAACATCATGTATTATCTAGTATAAATGAAATACAATTCGGTACAACTAAGTAAAACTATATAGGATAATGTAATATCCGAACATTTCTTTATGACTTAAATTTCGTTAGCAAAATTTGGAAGCAAACTAATGGCCGGTGCTCTTTCCTTAAAAAGTTAGTTGAAGATCGATTTGAACATTTAGAGATATCAGATGAGCAGGTTGTATATATATGAGTGATATCAAATGACTCATGGAAATATCCATGTCTATTGACTATTCGATCTGTACATACAAAGAGATTTCGCTTTGGAATTTTCCTTTCTTCTTTCATCTATGTGGAGGAAAATGCATCAGCATCTCATACCTATCCTCATCCATCCACTGATATGTGTCACAGAATATATCTCACTGGTCCAAACATTTAAAACAAACAATCTCTAATATATATATCACCATTAGCACAAAGAACCTTCACTTTTCTCTCCCTCTCTTTTACAGCTCACTATCTGTCTCCCTTATTGTCTATATATAACTTTACATTAACCACTACTCAACACACACATACATAACCATGGCCTCTTCACAAGCCTTCCTTTTGCTCACATTGTCTATGGTTTTAGTTCCTTTTTCATTAGCTCAGTCTCCCATGATGGCTCCTTCTGGCTCAATGTCCATGCCGCCAATGCATAGTGGCAGCTCTCCGATGCCTATGATGACTCCACCACCTATGCCAATGATGACTCCACCACCTATGCCTATGACACCACCACCAATGTCCATGGCTCCACCACCTATGATGCCAATGACTCCATCTTCAAGCCCAATGAGTCCATCAACTACTCCTATGGGCCCAAGCCCAGCATCAGTCCCTGATATGGCTTCGCCACCGATGCCAGCAATGGAATCTGCTCCTTCTCCAGGACCCATGCCACCGGCTATGGCCTCACCAGATTCAGGAGCTTTCAATGTAAGAAACGACGTCGTAGCACTTTCTTTAGTTGTTGCAGCTCATTTTCTCCTCGTTTAAGATTATTGTTGCATTGGTCAGCTTCGTTTTATTTATTTTTAGCCAATAGTTTTCAGCGTTTTATCATGTTTGTGTTTGATATGTACGGTTTAGACATTTGCTTGCTTAATAAATTCATCGTTGATGTATGTGATGTAAATTCATATTTTTTTTTATCCAATTTGTGCTGCCCATTAGTTTTTTAATTCTTAGTCATAACTCGATATGACATAAACAGTAACAGTAACACTATTTTATCAGTAACAATACATCTCTCGTTCTTAGTCGATGATATCCATGTATATGATTAAATTTTCACAAGTAGAAGGACAAAAGAGAGATAGACGTTATATCTATTTTATACACTTGACGTAATTGTTTCTTTAACAATTTAAATACGTTATTCAGAGATATTAATAAGAAGAAAGTTTTTTTCTTTCTATAAATCAAGGAAAAAGCTAAAACTGCAAGCTGTCTTTAAAAAGCTAAGAATCGCATATCTGTGAAGAACAAGGTGTCGTGATCTTGGATTTTTCTATAGAATTATTACTAACTTTATTCTGTATCAATTACACTTATTTATTTCATTAAAGGATACATGTGTACGATTTGATTTTTTTAAGAAAATAAAGTGAGAAAATTCAAATTGAAAGGTTGAAAATGAAAATGGAAGAATTTGAAAGGGCTGGTGAATAATGGTAGGGAATAGGGATAAGTTCCAAGAGGACAACTAAAAAGAAAGGGACGTGCACATACTGCCTTTTCAAATGCCCCTACCATGTTCGAATGTGTAATAGAAATCATACCAATACCATAATATTATTGTTAGCTACGTACGTTATAACTTGTGACAATGTGAAAATAGCTGATAAACGAAAAAGTAAATAATATAAAGATTTAACAGATATATTCACGGATAGAGAGCGACTTTATTCATTAAAGATTGAATATAGTTGTTTAAAAAAGATTGAATATAGTTGTTTAAAAAAGATTGAATATAGTTTCCAGATTACACTAAAGTTTAAAATGGTGACCAAAATAATCAAGAGGAACACTATGTTCATTAACATTTTTATATAATTAACTAGGACCGGCCCGCGAGCAGGTTATACTTTACAAATAATATTAGTTTATTATTTTTGTGTGATTTGTATTATAGTTTTGCATTGTAAAGATGTGTATGATGGTGTTTTTTGTATTGTAAAAAAAATTAGAAGAGGTGGGATTATATGTATATATTTTAGTTTGATTTGTTTATGGATAGCTTAATCGATATGTCGGTTTGATTTGTATTTCAACGGTTTATATTGATGGTTAGATTTCTCTTGGGTTCTGAAACTGGTGGGTATGTTTCGTAGTCGAATGAAAGAGCATAATCTTGGTCTGGTTTCATATCTATTGGATGGAGATGAAATAGTTTATGTTCTAACATGATGTATTTATGTAGTCAAACGACCGAAGGTGCACGTGGGGTAGTGTCATGATTTTTTGAAACATATAACTATTGTGATGTAGAGTTTTTTAATGCAAAGAGTTAGGTGTATTTATTTATAAGTATCGTGTCGAAAAACGTTTGTCTTATGTATGTTATTTATTTTATGTGTAAGTATGATTAATTGGAGTAGAAAAGCATAATGTAAAAGATATACTTATAATGGGAAAAAATATGTTGTATGGATCAAACATATAGTATACACATTGTGGAAAAGTTCAAAAAATATTTAAGATGAAAACATATGAGGGGAAGTTCATTCATAAGCATTATTTAAATAAATAACGATTCAACCATATATCTTCTATACTTAAGGTATTAGAAATTTACGACGGCCGGTCGGCCATAATGTTCGGCGCACTTTTAATTACAGTGCCTTCCTTAAACATTTAGAGGGTTTAAGGAATATGAATATTGTGGCCTTCATACATTTAACAAACATGAAATATTGTTTGTTCGTATTTTCCTCCTAATCAGACAACATATATATATATATATATATGTATTACGATTTTAAGTAAACGAAATTAGGTTTATTTTCTTTTTTCTTTTAAAAAAAAGTTTAGTTGTGAATTTGTTGGCGTAAACTTTAATAGTAATTATAAAAGTATAGAGCGGGCACCAAAATTTATTCAAAGAACGTAAATAAATCTATGTAAACTGATAAAAAAATTTAAGTATAGAGAATCATTTATTAAATATCATTATCATCCAATACGAAAATGACATATTGAAATTCCATACGAAGTTTATTATCATTTATAATTGAACCTAATTTTATCAAAATTGATAGTAAAATTTGTAAATCTTTAGTATTTCATGAGTTTTATCAATAAAATGATTGATCAAAAGTATTATCAATTTTCTAATTTTCTGTAAGGAATACAAAGTTTATGTTAAAAGTTTTATTCTATTATTATTTCTTAATTGATTTTTAAAAATTATTATTATTTTAGTACTAATGAATTCATATTTTAAGATTTGTGTGAAATCTAAACTAAAACTAATGGGGTTTTTTATAGCCGACGTTTATATAGAATTAACTACAGTCTGAAATAAAATTTCTCATTGAGCGTATAATAAATTGATAATTTTACTATTTCATTTCTATATTTTGTGTTAAAGTCTTTTTTTTTTAAAGAAAGCTTAAGGTATAGAAATAGATTACACCGGCAATGTCCTCTAGCTTATAGTGTAAAGTGGATGTGAATATGAGATGAAGCTTACATGTATTTAGTCTTTGAGCATTCTTTAGAAATATAAAAATTGTTTTCTCAAGATACGTGGTAGAACAAAAATTAAACCAAGAACACGCTAACGTGCTGCTTAAGGTAGCATAAGCAACAGAAACAGAGAAGAGTAGTATGTCTATGGTCGCATCTGAAGGTATTTTTTCACACAGTTGTGAATGCTGCTTTTAATGTTGTGAAAGCAGCACGTCCTCCCGAAGAGTCACGTGCCAAAGCTGGCGCAGCAGGTGTTGTTGCTGGGCCTGGAGTTGGCCGTGCTGCTGGACATGGTGTACCCACTGGTCCGCTCGCTCAAGCTCAGCCTGGGCTTTCTGGTCCTGTTCGTGGAGTCGGTGGACCGTCTCCAGGGATGATGCAGCCTCAGATCTCTCGCCCTCCGGTGATGCGACCTCCTGGACAGATGCTTCCGCCGCCACCTCCTGCTTTTGGTGGTCCTCCTCCTCTGATGGGGAGAGGTGTTCCGTAAGGTCCTCCTCCGCCTTACGGTATGAGGCCGCTGCCGTAGTTTGCTGGACCGCCGCCTCCGTATGGGCAGAGACCGATGGGACCTCCGCCTGGTGGGATGATGAGGTCCTCCACCGCCTCATGGGATGCAAGGACCACCGCCTGGGCCTCACCCTCATCAAATGCAGGCTCCTCCTCCTGGAGGGTTTACTCCACCGCGTCCTGGGATTCCACCACCGCCTAATCAACATAACCAGCAGTAGTGATAAGGTTTGCGATGAATATGTGCGTTTTGTCTCTCGGCTTTTGCTTTTCATGTTGATGTTTTTGCTTTCATAAAGTGTATGAACTCCGATGAATCTTTTCGAGAATCCCTTTTATCAAAATAATATTGACAAATTTTTGAGAACTTTCCGAGAACATAAGTAAGTTGTTGGAACCTACTCGGAAAGTTCCGATGTGAATGTGTTGCCGGAAGTATCTCAGAACATATTTTCTGAAATCCCCTATATATTAATCCTGGAGCATTACAACTTTAAAGTGGAGCCACGTGTCATCACCACTTTCAGAATCCTTAGGAAAAAGTTGGTCCATCTAAATATAGATTATACTTTTATTAAATTAATATGCATATTGATTAATAGTGCATAAAACATACTTCATATTCTTTCCTTAAATAAAAGCTACGAAATTACCTAATATGATTAACATATATGTGACAATTAATGTTTTGAATAATATAGATTTGATAATGTTTTTTGTATCCTTCATCATTTTTGTTTAATTTATTTTATTAAAAATATTAAACAATCAAAATAATTATGTAATAAAAAATCTAGATTTTTTTTCATATATATTATATTTTGAATTTTTTAAAACGACTATATATTATTAAAACAATTAAAATCTTTGCAATGAAAATTTTCTGAGAACAATGGAAATATAGAAAAAGATACAAAACTAACTGATGCATAATTCCAAAACTATTAGTACTTTTCCATAATTAATGTTTTGTTATAAAAAGATACAAATAATCATATGAATATAAAGTTTCATTTAACAGATATTTAGATTAAATATATATACATATGTACTTTAATATTGTTTAAATCAAACTATATATCATATAAAATACATATATGTTAATTATATACTTAGATTAAATATTACAACATATGTTGGTGACCATGTTTGATTACAATATATTTTGATAGTCACATGTCATTACAACATATTAATATACGATCTGATAACAATTTATGTATCTTCTATCATTTTTTTCAGTTTTATATTCTTAAAAGAAATTTAACAATCACATAAGTATATAATAAAAAATAAGATTTTTACTTGTATGCTATATTTTGATTTTGTTTAATATAAATTACTAATACTGCTAAATATTTACGTTGAAAGTTTTTTACCAATGCTTTAACTTTTTTATTGTAACAAGATACAAATGATCATAAAATCATATAAATATTAAATCTCATTTAATATATATTCAAATTATATATATATAGTTGGTCTATCTAAATATAGATTATAGATTTATTAAATTAACATGCATATTGATTAGTAGTCGATAAAAGGATATTTTACATTATTTCCTTAAATAATAGTTACGGAATTACCTAATATGATTAACATATATGTGATAATTAATGTTTTGAATAATAAATATTTGCTAATATTTTTTGTATCCTTCATCAATTTTGTTTAATTTATGTTATTAAAAATATTAAACATCATATTAACCATGTAATAAAAATTCTAGATTTTTTTATTATATATTATATTTTGAATTTTTCAAAACGACTATAAATTACTAAAACAGTTAAAATCCTTACAATGAAAATTTTATGAGAACAATGGAAATATGGAAAAAGATACAAAAATAATTGATGCATAATTCCAAAACTATTAGTACTTTTTCCATAATTAATGTTTTGTTATAAAAATATACAAGTAATCATAAAATTATATGAATATGAAGATTTATTTAATATATATTCAGATTGAATAATATACATATGTATTTTAATATTGTTTAAATTAAAATATATATCATATAAAATACATATATGTTAATTATATATTTATATGGAACATTACAATATATCTTGGTAGCCACATTTAATTACAACATATTCCGATAGCCACGTTTAATTACAACATATTTCGATAGCCACATGTTATTACAATATATTAATATATGATCTGATAACAATTTATGTATCTTCCATAATTTTTTTCAATTTTACATTCTTACAAGAAATTTAACAATCACATAAGTATGTAATAAAAAAAATTAGATTTTTACTTATATGCTATATTTTGAGTTTGTTTAATATAAATTATCAAGACTGCTAAAAATCTATGTTGAAATTTTTTGATCAATGGTTTAATTTTTTTATTGTAACAAGATACAAATGATCATAAAATCATATAAATATTAAATCTTATTTAATATATATATATATATATATATTTATTTCATTATCGTTTAAATTAATATATATATCATATAAAAATACATAAAATGTTAATTTCAAAATTTGCATTGAGCTGGAAGCCTCGGTAAATAAATATTCATATTAGTAAATATATTATTTTTGTTATAGCAAATATAAAAATATTAATAAAATCATATGAGTACCAAGTTTCAATAAATAAATATTCATATTATATATCTATGTCAATATCATTTAATTTTATAAATAAATAATTTATTTTGATTTTTATCAACTCAATTATTCAATATATTTATTATTGTATAATATGTAAATTAACAAAAATAAATAATAATATCTATAAATAATCTGTATACATAATTAATGTTCATTCCGCGCAAACATGTATCTCTAATGTTATTTAATCATATCATTTCAAAATTTTGATTCTTCATATCGAAGTGAGATGGTGAATTATAACAATTAGATAATATTACTGAAACTCAATGTAAATTATATAGATTTAAAAAATATCAACAAACATGACCTTATAATCAAATTTATATTGACGGTCCATGATCATATGTTTGGAGACTTATGACATGGTTTGGACGATAAAAGTTAATATTTAATAGTTATTAATATATAAATTTCACCTCGCGCATGCGCGCAGGTAATCACCTAGTTGTTGTTAAAATACAGTTACCGACGATGATTTTAATTCTCCGTTAATCTTTATATTGGATATATAAAAAATCAGTCATAAATGTTGTAAATAGTTAATTTATTCATTAAACGATTTTTTTCCTTAACTTTTTTTTATTTTATTTTCCATTTCCTTTTCTACTCCTCTTCTGCAATCTTCTACCTTCGGTTTCTTCAAGTCTTTTCTTAACTTCTTCAAATTTTTCCTTATACTCTAATCTTTCCTTAATTTATTTTCCTTTTCTTTCATCGTTTTTATATTATTTCCTTATAAATCCGATATCTACATTAACTCATGAGATCTTTGACTCCGCCTTTCTTTTATTCGCTATGTTTCTCTTCTTTTCGCTTTTTCTATTCATTTTGTTGTGTCCATCATTTTGCTTTGATCTTTCTTTCTTATCTCCTTATTTCAGATTTGACTTTTTTGGAGAAAACAACCGATGATTTATACATCACCACCGATGATGTTTACATTAACCATCGTCAGGCCCGAGTCTTATACGGGTGATACAATTGTATGGGGCCCATCATTTCTGTGAAATTTTTAGGGCCTATCTCTTTTATTAGTTTTACTTGTTATCTTTTCCAGCTTTTAGTCACAAAGAACAGATGTCTCTTATTATTCGATGTGTGGATGTCTCTGTAGACTCAGCTCAAGTTGAAGAATATTTTATCTACTTTTTGGAAGTTGATGATAAGTCAGGGAAAGGACTGCTTGATCTACTTTGTGACACACTAATTGATCTAAATTTGGACATTGATGATGTGAGGGGACAAGACTACGACAATGGCTCAAATATGAAAGGAAAAAACAAAGGTGTGCAAAAAAGATTGCTTGATGCTAATCCAAGAGCTTTTTATAAGCCATGTGGCTGTCACAATCTGAATTTGGCACTTTGTGATATGGCTAAGTCGTCTGAAAAAGCGAATAATTTCTTTGGGATCATCCAGCGTTTATATAATTTATTTTCACCTTCTACGACTAGGTGGGATATATATATAAGAAAATGGTAGGAGGTCCTACACTTAAACCTTTATCTGATACTTGTTGGGAAAGTCACATTGATAGTATTAAAGCAATACGTTTTCAAGCTCCAGAAATCCGAGATGCTCTGCTCTACTTGGCAAAAACTAGTAATGATCCTCAAACCCGGAGTAATGCTGAATGTCTGGCAGTAAGTAAAACCCACGGAATTGGAGGATTTGAGTTTTTGTTTGGCATGGTTATATGGTATGAGATTTTGGCTGCCATTAATATTGCTAGCAAGACTTTGCAGGCTAAAGATATTGATATTGATGCTGCTATCAATCAGCTAAAAGGATTAGTCTCTTTTTTTCAAAAGTATAGAGAGACGGGTTTTGAAGAAGCCAAAGTTGAAGCAAAAAAAATAGCAACTGTTATGGATATTAAACTCATTTTTCATGTGAAAAAGAAGCAACATATTAAAAAGAAAACACATTTTGGTGAAGAGTCGTGCCAAGTTGTTGGTAACAATGTGGTTCTGAGCGAGGAAGAGAGTTTCAGGATAGATTATTTCATCAAAATCATGGATCAAGCTCTAGTGTCTTTTCAAACAAGGTTAGAACAATTTCAAGAGTATGAGAAATTTTTTGGCTTTTTGTTTGATCTGAGAAAGCTCAACTCATTAAGCGATGATAGCTTGAAGATATCATGTGGCAATCTTGAAGATTCTCTTAGGCTTGGAGAACATTCTGATGCTGATGGAAATGATTTATTTTTTGAAATCAAGTTTTTTCGAGAAATTCTACCTGAAGATATCAAAAAGAGTGTTGAGGTACTAAATTTTTTGAGGAGGTACAAGAAAGGTTATCCAAATTTATGGATTGCCTACATAGTAATGTTTACAATCCCGGTTTCAGTTGCTTCTGCCGAAAGAAGCTTCTCAAAGCTAAAGTTGATAAAGTCCTACTTACGGTCAACTATGTCACAAGAAATATTAAATGGCTTGGCTATGTTGTCGATTGAAAAGGATATGATCAAACACCTTGATTACGAAAGTTTGATGGATGGCTTTGCAGGAAAAAATGCAAGAAGATCTATATTTAAGAATTGATAATTTTTTACTAGTTTTGAGGATATTGTAAATTTTTATTATAAAGTTGAATTTTTATTGACAGATTTTTTAGATATTATTTAAGGGCCTCATTTTTGTATTTCGTATTGAACCCTGAACATCTCAGGACCGGCACTGACCATCGTTGCTACTGAACACCGTCGTTTCTTCCAAGACCACCACCATCACTGTTTTCCACCACTGCCATCACCGTCGTCGGCTCGTAGCTCCATCCACCGACATAAATATATTTAGTTTTATTATTTTTATTTTGTATTTCTGTAATATATTGTATATTTATGATTTATTTTTTTGTTTTATTTATACTTTATGCATCGGAAAAGACGTCTGTCTTACGATGATTTTCCGACAAATTTGAGCGTCGGCATGGAGACCTCTTTCTTGTAGTGTGTGAAAATATAAAGCCTAGAAAAAATAAAGTCCATATATTGATCAAATAAATAAAATGCAGTGTTTTAGGCAAAGAGACACGTGTCACTTCAAGAACGCATGACTTTATGACGTGTCATCCTATGTGACGTTCTAAGGAGAGAATAAACATAACTGTATATAAATAGATATTATTTTTCTTTTGTATTTCTGTAATATAATGTATATTTATGATTTATTTTTTTGTTTTATTTATATTGTATGCATCGAAAAAGACGTCTGTCTTACGATGATTTTCTAACAAATTTGAGCGTCGGCATAGAAACCTCTTTCTTGTAGTGTGTGAAAATATAAAGTCTAGAAAAAATAAAATTCATATATCGATTAAATAAATAAAATACAGTGTTTTAGACAAAAAAACACGTGTCACTTCAAAAACGTATGACTTTCTGACGTATCTTCTTATGGGCGTTCTAAAGAAAAAATAAACATAACTTTATATAAATAGATTTACTAGGAATAGTTGTTCCTTCTTATTCTTCTTATTTCTTATTGTATAATATAGTCCTCACGTAATTTGATAAAGAATAATCATTTTTTTGTCTTTTCTACAATTTTATTTCTATATGTTTTTTTTGTATTTAGTTATGGTGTTCTTTTGATGGTTACTGATTAAACCCTAAGACTAGGATAAAAGTATACACATTCGAGTCTAACAATAACTGATTTTTTGGTCTAAGCTCAATAGAGATAATTAAACCAAAAACTATGGCTCCATGTAAAGGAAAACTCTATACTATTTTGAGTCGAGAGCATTTTCTGCCCAAAACCTTTAATTCACTGACCAATCAACAAAATCTTCGATTAACTAATAATGAGTTATACCAAATTCAAATTATATCAACGGTTTATTTCCACAAGAGAAATGTTTCAGTCGTCTTAATAGTATAGATTGACAAATTAGTAAATTACACGTATTGGCAATAGGAAAACATTACTAAACATGAGACCTTTTTGTTTATTACGGTAATAATATGTACATTTTGGTTAACAGTACGAAGATGACGTGCTAAATTTTGTTCAAAAGAAACAATGAATACACCAATAGATTTTCTTTTGATGTGTGTATATATTGCTTGTTTTCTTGACATTATATTTAAACTTATGTAGATTCATATGTTAAACTAGGGCCAGCCCGCCCTACATGCGGGATATATTTTACTTATGATCTAGGTTATTATTTTTATATAATTTTGTGGTTTGTGTTTTAGGTTTGTATTTGCAAAAGATTTGTATTGTATGTTTTAAAAATTGGTGTGTTTTGAAACGAGTACGTTTGGTTGGACTTTATGAAAGTTCTCTTTAGTGATTGGATGTATTATTCTAGGTTTGTTAAAAGGGTTGGGCTCAACCTTTTTTTGTAAGGTGTTATTAAACTAGGTTTGTGAATCATGTTTGATGCATCTTTTACCGGAAAATAAAGTTGTTGTATGAATCTGTAATCTTTTTGGTTCGGGTGGTGTGAATATTTACTTGTTGGTCAAACAATCTTCAAGTCTTTAACTTCTAATACCATATTTGTAGGATTTTTTTAACAATCTTACATATGTTTGTAGTTTTAGTTAATTTGTAGAGATGTTCAGTCCGAATTTTGAATTTTAGATATTTTGATTTATAACTATAGTTATATTTTCGATATTTTTTCTATTTTGACTTTAATATTAAGCAAATTTCTTATAACAATAGTTATCTGAATTTAACATAAAAATATGGATAATGTTAGGAATTATCTTTATGGTTGACTTGATATTTATCTCTATGTTGTTGTTATCTCTATCTTAGAGATAGAGTCTATCTCATTCCTATGACGGTCTATGTACTTGTATATATAGTCCTTGATATCAATGAGAATAAACAACACTTTCCACAACACGTTATCAGCACGATAGCCTCTACGGCGGCGAAACTTCAAACGGCTCGTTCTCTCCAACCGTGAGGATCCAGAAGACGAGTAATATATCAAATTGAAGCCCAGGACGAGAAGAATCGTTCTGTGAAAACGGCTTGTCAATCCGACCAGCGACGCGCCCTCACGCACGAAAACAGTGAACGCCGTCAAACATGAAAAAATGCATACGATTTCAAAAGCTAAGTTTTTCATAAACCCTAAGTTTTTCATGAATCCTAATCTTCTTTCTCTCAGAATAGAGACTTTGGAATGTATCTAATCCTTCTTAGCTTACAACTTGATATCAGCTTGAACAAAGTAAGCTCACGGATTGGAAGCTTGTAGCTCATGAGGAACAACTCTAGGATCTCTCTCATGGTGGTCCAGTTTTCTACACATCAAAACATAAGGTATTCCAAAAAAAAAAATAAGAACCTAAAAACCCCAATAAGAAATCCAAATTTGGCAAAATAGAATTGCTAGGTTGAATGGATTGTTTAGGTTGCTAGATTGGAATCAATAAATTTGTTTTCATTGATTGTTCGATTGGTCTAAAGTTTACATAAAACTAGAACCAGGCGTTTAGGATTGTTTATTAAAATTCTTAAACCTAATCAAAACCTAATTACCTAAGACTATATAGTCAAAATCGAAACCTCATAAACCCTAATCTATCTATATCTAAACACAAACTATAAAATTATCGAAAATCATCAAAAACCCTAATTTCCTTTTTGATTGTTTTTGACTTGATTGTGTTTTAAAGATTAGGAAAGTTTCCTTATTTTATTGATTGAGAGTTTAGGTTGATAAAATTAAAAGTAAAACTTAAATCTCGAATTTAAAAAATTCCCTCAAGACATAAGACTTAAAATTTGGAAAATATGAGATTTTAAGAAAATTTCCATTTTGGAATGTTTCCATTTTGCTTGTTTGAGAGTTTAGGTTGATAGATTGAATGAAAACCCTAAATCTCGAATCTCGAATTTGGAAATTCTCTAAAGATATAAAACCTAAAATTTGGATGATATGAGAATTTAGGAAAATTTCTATTTTTCAAACTTTCCATTTTTGAAAATTTCCATTTTTGAAATTTTCCATTCCTGAAATTTCCATTTTTCAAAATTTCCATTTTTGAAAGTTTTCATTTTTAACTTTCATGAATGTTAGGGTGATATATTGATTTGTATACACACCCATGAAATTGAAATTGGAAATTTTAAAGGTTAAACCCTAAAATATGGATTGCTTGAAATTTTAGGAAAATTTCCATTTTAATGATCTTATGAAAGTTAAGATGCTATATTGCTTGTGATGAAACTCACATGAACTTGGAAACTCTAAAATATAAGACCTAAAATTTTGATTGCATGAGTTCATGAATATTTCCATTTTGAAACTTTAGGAATATTTCCATTTTTGAACATTTCCATTTTTGATCATATGCAAGCTAAGTTGATAGATTGTGTGTTCCATAAAATCTATCTCGAATATGAACCACCTAAAGGCCTTGAAACCTTAACTCTGAAAATGTTAAGATGATCATTGAAACATTTCTTGGCCGTGTGCATAGCTTATTTGATCAATGAAACATGTTTGATTGCTTGGATTGCATTATCACTCGACCGTGTGACTTTTGTATCATGCTCATGTTGTTCCCACACCATGGATTGTTGAAATCCTAGTTTATAAATTAAACATAAGGGCCTTGAAACCCTAAGTACTATGATTAATAAAATCGGGTGGAGAAATTATTGATTGATTTTGATTAATCCATGAGAATTAAGATGCTAGAACTGTTTGAATTCTAAAATTCTTGAATTGGTCGATAATATGATCTTAAAAGTCGAAACCCTAAAGCTACATATAATCATTAGACACAAAGATTATCCTAAGATTGAACCTGATCTATCTTATCTATACTCGACCTAAAACCCGTCTAGGACCTAACCACGTCCATAAAAATAGTCCACACGGCCATAGGAACCATTATGGTCGCAGCCGTGGTTGATGAAAAAGACGTGGTCGAGGCCACTATAATGTGAGCCATGGTCGACCGAACCACTATAGCAAAGGCCGTGGATTTCAAACCCATTCAGGTCGTGGTCGAGACCAGAAACATGGTATTTCCATCAAAATCTTACCTTGCATAAATGCATATGGTCGTGGCTATTAACAACTTATATTGTCGAGGTTAACAAACTCGAACCGTGGCCATATAAACCACAATAACTGTGGTCGTGGACCCAAATTTTGGCCATGGTCGAGGGCAAGTAAGCAGTGGTATTGAGCCATAGGTGTGGAAAATAAAACCATTTGGATAAAACATATAGAACTCCCAAACATCATTGTGACCTCTATCAAGAGAGTCCAAAAGGGAAGAATCTAAAACTCCATTTGGTCCAAGATGACAATGGTGATAATCAAAATAAACTTATGAATTATGAAACATATAGTTGTCTAAATGAATAAGCTAGATTTCGACAATAAGAGTTTATAAATGAGTGTATAGTCGGTCTAATAAGACCTACAGCCAAGACAGTGCCTAAAGGGCTAAAGAGATCCTAATGATCTACATTCACCCATAAGACCCATTGAGTTATAAGAACTTAAGTATGAATGGTTTCCCAAATAAAAAAACAATGGGTAAGAAAGGAAACAAAAGGGTTCCTTCAAAAGATTTGAAATAAAACCGCCCAAGACCGCATAATAATGTAGTCTAGACTATACTTATGTACTCTACTGATCTAAACTATGCTAAGGATCAGTATGTTAAGAGGCAAAAGAGCCATGGATACCCAAATCGGTATACCCACGAAATTACACTTAATGGCATGACTGGATTAGCCATCCAGACCTGAAACTTGATGCAAAGAATGTTAAAGAGCACATAAAGTTATCCCATAGTATCTCACGTTGTGTTACATGTACACAAAGGGAAACTTACTAGGCTATAAAAGTCTCAAGCACCACGTGATTATAGTATATCCATGAGGGGAGTGAGGACAAAACCTTGACCCATGAACATACTACAAATCTGTGTGACATGGTTTATGATCATAGTAGTAGACTCAGCTGGCCAAATTCCTTTTACTACAAAGGCCACTAACTAATGCTTGGAGACAGATTGAATTACATGTATAAGTTGAACATGCATCAGGCCATACAAGTGAGCATAGATATTCCCATCTCAGAGAAATACGGGTCATGACCAGACATAATAAAACCACCACATAACATATGTGCTTCTAAAGATAAAACCTGAGAAAATGATTGGGAATATATGTTGGATAGGGGTATGACTTTCTCCTACAAGTTTTAAGAAACCTTGAGCCAAATATGGGTGATAAGGCTAGGTTCACGGATTGCATGATTATGAATCCAACTATCCAACATCATAAGGAGAAAGATATAAGCTGGATATGATAAGAAAAAGAGAATGGTATTGATCATCATTGTCTTGGCAAGATCCTCGGACTTGAGTATATGATTTAAGACGTCTAAAAAAGAAAGATTATGCAAAGCTAGCTAAATTAGATGCCAAACACATTGACCCGAGAAAAGAAAACTGAAGTCATACCAGCTTAGCACCAAACGAATTTGATGTCCTAGAGAGACACAATCAAGTTGCTACACAATATGTTCCATAAGAAAAGGAACCTCGGAAAAGAGAAAGGGTGCATAAAATATGAAATCCGAGGTCAATAGGGAAACCAGACCAGACATAGAAATAAGGCCGGCCGGCTGAAACATCTAAGGTACCAGACCATGTAGCTTGGGACGCTAAGCTACTGGGTATTGAAGGTCCTAGATAAAAAGATCTCAAATCGATTGGATCATGTTTGGAATACAATGGAACGCAGAAAGGGTATCGATACCAATGATGTATTTACATATAAGAATGCGCAAGATAAGTAGCACTTGATCATAAAGATATAAGCGAGGATCATGAACCCACGTAAGAGTACTCATAAAGATAAAAAGAAATCGTGGGGTTAGAATATATAAAGAGTGATGGGCGTATTGGCCATATAGAAACGCCATCAGATAAACCAGTGATGAATAAAGATCTTGTGAGAAAACCGTGAGATAAAGAACATTCAAGCATGGCTTGATGGCACAAGGATACTCACAAAGATTAAAGAAAAGTTTATAAAGGAGATATACTCCAATGTGGTGGAGGCTACTAATTTGGCAAAGTCTGGTCATAGATTAAAGTATGTAAAAGTAGCATATGGTTCACTGGATAAAACAAAATTAAAGGTACCAAAAGAGATAAGAAAGATGAGAAAGAAATTCTCTAGAATGAAACAAAGCAGCTGCAAGTAATATGAAAAACTAATACTTGGTTCAATCAGTCTGTATATCTTTACAGAAGATATTATAATTCCTTGTGTGTACATATGATTGCAGAAACATCGAACTGCAATATATTAGCCATTCATTGGTAAGATATGAACGTGTATGGGCATAGTCAATGACCTAATATATGTACTTATGTACGTGGTTTGGTCCACTACAAGAAGGTCATGAGATGCCATCAAAGAAAGTATAGATTGCGATGAGTTTTAAAGTAACAAGGTTAAAGTGTGGGACTGCAATGAAAGCACGAGACATTATGGTTATATCAGGGGATAAAAGAGAACCATAATAGCCTAAGAGAGTGACCAGAAGTGTGTCTGGTCGTGGCCCAATAGATATGGATATTGCTAAAAGGCAAGAAAGATCTAAAACCGGACGAAGACCCATATGGTCCGGAGAAGGAAAATAAAGATCCACATTATGGTAGATCACAAATATAACTATGCCTAACGGTGGTACGGTTATATCCTAGTGTTCTATAAGCAGACCATGGCAGCAACATCATCCAATCACACAGAGATAATATTATACATGAAGCACGTCGTGAGTGTGTGTGATTAAGGTAATTGACCCAACATGGACGAGCCAGTTGTGAGATGTCTGAAGACAATGAACCAACCGTGGTGTATGAGGACAATGCAACCTGTATTGTACAGCTCAAAGATGGCTACATCAAAGGAGATAAGACGAAACCATTCTGCCCAAGTTCTTCTTTACCCACGAGCTCCAGAGGGCTGGCGAAATTGAAGTAGTACAAGTGGCATCAAGCGAGAATTCAGCTGATCTATTCACCAAGTCATTGCCTACCTCGACGTTCAAGAAGCTCATACATCAGATAGGGATGCGTCGACTGAAAGACCTTCAGGGATGCATTCATCAGGGGGAGTTACATGTGTTGTACTCTTTTTCCTGTCCTGGCTTCCCTTTTTACCACATTGGGTTTTGGGTTTACCAGGAGAGGTTTTAATGAGGCAACATCCAAAGCATGTAACAATCTCTGAACCAGACGCGTCAACCAAGGGGGAGTGTTAGGAATTATCTTTATGGTTGACTTGATATTTATCTCTATGTTGTTGTTATCTCTATCTTAGAGATAGAGTCTATCTCATTCCTATGACGGTCTATGTACTTGTATATATAGTCCTTGATATCAATGAGAATAAACAACACTTTCCACAACAGATAATGCATTATACTAAACATATTTTAAATTAGTTATGCAACTTGAAAACCTACTAACTTTATTAGTCATAAAGATAAATGTTTGTCTGAATTTGGTATATTTTATTATATTTAATGTCCAAGTATACCATGTTATCCAAATAAATAATTATGATATGCAAAACAAAATGATATTAATTAATTTTTAAAATATGATTTTTGACATTAAATTTATTTAATATAAATGGCTTAACACATATTAATAAATTACTATATGTTATCATTAGATTGAAATATTTTATTGTATTGATTAATATTCTGATTTTACTTAAAATTATTAACTTATATATAATGTTAAAAGTATTATTAAGTATAAGTTTTGATTAACACTGGTCATTAATTTTTCAATAGAAAATTTAAAGCTTAACACAAATAGATTAATACAACTAAATTTATTAATAATATTTTAAATAATTTATGTTGTTTTTCATTTATGATATCAAATGGTAAATTATTATTCATATTATTTTCAGTTTGTTTACATTATTTAAATTATAAAATAATAAAAATATTTTAATATTTATTTCAAACCAATATATATTAAAAATAAATATTAAAATAATATAACATATATGACGTATATGATTGTATATATTGTAGATGATTATAGTGCTTAATAAAACAATATAAATTCTTGAATACTTATTTTAAAAAGTTCTCATGTTTTTATGGTCTATGATATCAAATGTAAATGACTATTTGTATTCTTTTCTGCTTATTTACTTGTATTTAAATTATAAATTATGTAAATATTCTTATATTTATTTCAGTTATAAAATACATGATGTAAATGATTATATACTTCTTTAAAGTACTTAAAATATAAATATATTAGTACACAAAAAGTTTTAATTTTATATTTTTTAAAATTATAATTGGTTTAGGTTTAAATCATCTTTAATCATTAAAATGTTTGTTTAAAATTATGGTAAAACAATATTTAAAATATAAAGTTGACAATTGGTTTGTGTCTAATTCATATTTAATCACTAAAATATATGAACTATTTAATATTGTGTTAATATATTTAGTATAAATAATAAGAGAATGATAAATGTGGATTGTTTAATAAGAGAATAATAAATGTGGATTGTTTAATGAATTTTTAATAATTAAAGTGAGGTGTCAATTTGTGGTGAGTCTATTTGATGAGGTGGCAATCTCACATGAGAGAAAACACTAATATAAAGATGTGAATAAATGATTTATGCTTATTCATGAAGCATAGTTACAAATCTATATTATAATGAGAGAGTTTACTCTCTCCCTTTCCGCCACGTCAGCGTTAAGTGGGTCTTACGCAATTATTTTTTTTAAAAATGATGTATTGCATACTATGAGATTCGAACCCTTCACCTCAATATTTATTTGATTGACATAACCAACTGAGCTACATGAGATTTTGTAAACTAGAAACCAAATTTTATATAATAATATTACAGTTTGGTCTTTTCTAAGGGTGTCCACAATACCATGCGAGTGAATCCAAAACACGAGAAAAGTCAGGTGATGATTGTAGGGTCAGTAAACAATGATTCGGAGACTTTGGAAAAATTAACGAACCGATCGTCAGATGAGATGGGATCCACGGCCCGAGAGCGCAGACATGGCAGCGTATTAACAGTGGGCGGTCGGGACGTTACATTATTATTCCATGTCAACAAGCAAATTAAAGATTTCATCTCTACATATAAATTAAAAAATTTCATAAAGTAGTACATAAAGTTTTAAGGACTAAACTTCCTGATCTTCAAACTATCTTTTGTACATAACTTAATGTCGTAATCTTTATAATTTTTATTCGGCTTTCTAATGAAAATTACACTTCACTTGAAGACATAACAAAACGGAAGTGAACTCAATGGAAGTGATGAATCCAATATTGCAATACGCAAAAAAACAAAAGATTTAGACAAGATATGAACAACATAATCTCATACACACTTAAAACATAAAAAACGGATCTGGAAAAGTTTTAAGGACTAAACTTTCTGATCTTCAAACTATCTTATGTACATAACTTAATGTCGTAATCTTCCTAATTTTTATTCGGCTTTCTAATGAAAATTACACTTCACTTGAAGACATAACAAAACGGAAGTGAACTCAATGGAAGTGATGATTCCAATATTTCAATACGCAAAAAAAAAGACAAAGATTTAAACAAGATACGAACAACAAAATCTCATACACACTTAAAAATTTAAAAAACGGATTTGGCCCCGCGCTTGCTCAAGGGCTATATTTCATAGTGTTATATAGTGGGAAGGAAGAGGTTGTATTGACTCTTTTTCTAATAAAATGAGTGATGTAAACAAAGCAACTACTTAACTATATAAAAATTAGTGTCATGAAAATAGAATTGTGAAGTTTATGTGATGCTGAACACATCAGCACATGTTCACGCTATATGTTTTTTTGAGACCAGCTAAACGATGTCACTCTTTCATAGAGGCAACCAAGTAATCAACCAGTTGAAATCGATCAAAGTTACCAACTATTGGAGGTTTAAGTACAATGGGGGTTTTCCAGGGTGTTGTTGCACATGATCGTGGACTTCAAGTATGGTGAATGGACTTAGTTTTTCTGGGTGACAAGCTTCGTCTTGAAGGCAATAATGATTACAGAAAGAATAATAGTCCTAAAGTACCTAAGGGAGAGGCCACTTGATGAGAGTTGCCACGGTAGAATCTCTCAAGCTCTTCTCTGAGCTCACTAATTCTAACAATAATGATTTTTTTTAGTATTGATCAATTGTAAAAACGAGCAAGTGTTTTATACACACACTAAAACAATCTCACTTCTGTTACATCTCAAAGATCAAACCAAATTAAAAGACTCTCGTGTGATTTTAGACATGTGAAGATGCCACTCTCATTGTGCAGCTCTTAGGTACATGAATGCTATGGAAGTTTGGTCCTCTTGGGACAGTTAAATGTCTTTTCTCCCCTGAAGCAACAGCACAAACAGAAGGTTTGTTGTTGATGATGATTGCAGCTTCCTTAGATTCTCCATTTCCATTCATCAGCGAGGTTTCCTCCTTGGTTACAACTCTTTTACTTGCCGGCACTTTCTTCTTTGTACCTGATGCAACCCTGAAGAAATGTTCACAATTATCAGATTACATGATAAGGAGAACTCATTTTCACACTGCACTTTCTTTTCTTGATAAAGCAGATTCTCTACCTCTTGGAATTCACCGTATCTCCAGAGGTATTGTGTCCAACAAGTGTTTTGGATGTTCCTCTAGAAGCTTTTACCCTGGTAGTTGTGTTCTTCTCCAGCTGCAGTTGATATTAGTATGTTAAAAAAAACAGACATATGCTTTGGTTTTAATGTTTCAGAAACAACTTACTATAACTCGCTGATGTTTTGGATCAATGTTTTCTTCATGAGCCCCAAGAATGTTGATAGTTTCTTCTTCTTTGACAAGAGCACACTGTGGTTTCTTCTCCGCGTTTGCTTCCTTAAGGATTCTTCTTTCCTGGAATCATGTAAATATCCTTCCATCAGGAAAAAAAGCAAAAACCAAACAGAGTTCCATATTAGAAAATAAACTTCTCTGGTTAGTTAATCATACATCGGTTCTTAGTCGGAAAGGCTTTGGATTCGTGAGCTTAGGTTTTGCATACTTGAAAGTGGGATTAGCCGAAACAGTCTTGCCATTCAAACACTTATCTGCTATTGCCATCGCCTGGTTTAGTAGAAAGTACATTAGCAACACCAAATATAAACATGAGAACATCTCATCAGAAAAGTATACAGAAGAAACTTAGATACCTTTTGAGTAGTTTTGCATGTTTCTTTCCTGCCAAATACTTTCTTTTTCATCAGAGGGTTGGGAGACTGGTCGATTTTTCTGCAAGATTCAGATAAAATGAGTATATCTGGTGAGGTTTTGTGAGCAGATAGGATC
Source organism: Moricandia arvensis (assembly GCA_905132765.1). Taxonomy (NCBI): domain Eukaryota; kingdom Viridiplantae; phylum Streptophyta; class Magnoliopsida; order Brassicales; family Brassicaceae; genus Moricandia; species Moricandia arvensis. The sequence continues at coordinate 34,739 of CAJHQP010003041.1, forward strand.
CAAAGTAAACCAAATAAACATCATTTTCCTAACCTGTTACTGTCCATGGCTGAAGCATTTTCCTTGTCATCATTTTCTGCATTAGTAGCGTTTTCTTTGTCGTCACCGTCCACTTCCAATGCATTTTCCTTGTCTTCAATCTCAGTAGACTCATATTCCTTTGCTTTATCTAGTTTACTCTCCTTTGATACACAAGTATCTTCTCTAATGACATCCGCTGCAACGGTAGCATTCTCTTTGTCTTCATAGTCTAAAGCTAATGCATTTTCCTTTGCTTTATCCAGTCCACTCTCCTTTATTACAGCAGGATCTTTTCTGGCCTGGAGTTGATCGTTCATGTTAGCTTTCAATGTGTCCGATACTTCTTCTGGTTTGTTTTCGACCAAGAGTTGATTCTCAAGTTCCTTAGCCTTAGCTTCATGAGCTTTGGAAGGATCAGAGGAAACTACAGGAGGCTCCTTCTTTCCCTTGACCCTCTTTTTCAAAGTACCAGAACCTTTGACCTTTTCACCAATCTGTTTCTGTGACCGAACTGAATCAAACACTCGGCTCTTCACCTCTCGTGTCCTTAGTGGTTTCTTAGATGGAGTTGAAGTCTCAACCTTACCATTAACCTCCAAACCCTTTCTTTTGCTTCCAATCTCAAGCTTCCTCATCCCACTACACAGCTTCTTCACCGAGGAGCTAAGCTCCACAGATCTCTTCAGCTTCACCATCTTCTTTGGAGAAGCAAACACCAAAGCCTTTGCAGCAACTCTGCTTTCCGTGGCTCTAGTTGCTGCAGTTCTTGGATGCTGCACACTCCTGAAACCTGCTGGACTTTGCATTGGCTTCTTCTTTCTCTCAGTTAATGCCTTCTGAGGAACTGATGACAACACAGTTCCTTTAACTTTTGCCTTTGGAGTTGCATTCTTGCTTGTCGGAATAGCTTTTACTTCTCTTGACCTCATGGTATTACCCTTGTGAGGAATTGATGAGATCATAGCCAATCTAGAAACACGTGATCTCGAAGGTTTTGCAGGAACCGTGTTGGGACATTTAGGTTCAACACTGCAATAACAGAAAAATGTTGTAAACACACACATCATCACAGTGATGTTCTTCTCTAGTTTATAACACAATGTTTAGGATGTTTATGTACCTGAAGTCCTTTCTGTAAAGAGCTTTACGAAGACGAACACTTGGACTCCTAGCAGCCATGACCTAAGTAAATGCTTGATTAAACATCAAATTCACAAATCTATCAAATCAAGAGCAAAAGGTTTGAGCTTTTGCAGAAGCTAACCCGAAGAACGAAGTTTTTGTAGATTGCTTCTGAATCCATGAACTCTTCATGCTTCTGGTCACATCCTAAGTACCACATTATCACCAGTAAATTTAAAACGTATTAAAATCATTAAGCTAACTGTTCATTAAAACCCTAATATAGCAACTTTCAAATCGATTACACCACAGGATCTACAGAGATTACAGTGCAATAAGATCCAGATCCAGAGAGTGAACAAGATTCTAACCAACTCTGGAACAGAACCAGTAACGGTCATCTCCTTCTGGGCGATGATCTGGTGCGGTGAGATCTACAAACTTTGGTGCTTCTATGGTCTCGTAGAAGTCTTCTTCGTTGAACTCTTCCACTATCATGTGCTCGAACTCCTCCATTAACGCTAAAGAGAGTTTTTCAAAGAGAGAAAGTGAGGAACAGAGAGAGTGTGTGGTGTGTGATTTGGTGCGTGGTCGATACAGCTCAGACAAGAAGAAGATGAAGAAGGGTCATTTATCACAAAACTAGCCGTTAAGAAGATTCTGGTAATAATGGTCTCTTTCTAGGGGTACTTTCGTCAACTACAGTGTTTTTTATTCGCTGGAGCTTTAAACGCATCTTCTCACATAATACTCTTCAGCTTTAGGCAACTAGTAGCCGTTAGATGGGGTGAAGGAGGGTAAAACAAATACTATTAGGGGTTTATTTGGAGAAAATGGCGTTTCAATACTTCCATTATTGCACCGTGTTCAGTTTATATCATCTACCTCCAAAATTAGTTACTACATTCTAACCATAATCTTTACAAATTTGATCAAATTCTACATTGAACGTTGGTTGACCAATGAACATAAATGAAACTCTATCTATCGGAATAATCCATGTTTTAGAAAATAAAAATATTTCTTAAAATACATTTTACTTTCAGTACATGTAATAATAGGAAATTGTAAATTTTAAAAAACATTAATTGTGTATACTGAATTTTGAGTGACTAAAATTATAAAATATTTAACTACAAAAAATTGCATTTATAATTAAAATTTAACATATTTTTTTAATATGTGTAAAAACTTTAAAACATACATTAATTTGGAACCTAATTTGGAACATACAGAGTATATTAGTAAAAAAAAAAGCCTAAGCAAACCATATTGAAAAATGATTTGTCTTAATATTTCTTTGATTATAAAAGTTGTTCCAATATAACTTTGATTTTTCATAATCCAAAATCACCTCTCTAATCTAATTTAAATATTAATTTTTTAATTATTTTGTAATTATTAATATAATTTAAGTTGAGGGCACATCACGTTAAGGTGCAAATCTAGGATAAATAATTGAGATATAAGCATAATTTGGAATAAAATCTCTTGAATATACACAAATTGAATGGAATGAATATTTTAGAATCACCATTAATTACTCTCTAATAAGTAGCAAAAATAGGACAATTTTTATAAATGTAACTTAGGGATTTGGTTTTAAATCCCAACCAAACAACCCCGAAAATCTCATATTTTCTAAATTATAACCTAACAAATATTTTTTGTGGCCTAAAATATACTAATCACAATTCTAATATTTTTTTTGTATTCTAAGAACTTATAAATATATATGTATACTTAATGTCTTACGGGTGTATATAAGGTATACGAGTTTATGACATATCAGACATAAGGTTAAGCTTGTTAAAATATTTTATTTAATAATAAACTAGATTTTGACATACGATTTTAAAATATTTTTAACAAAATTTAATTGAGGAAATCAAAATATGTGAACATTTATGTTTTAGTATATTTGAAAAAATATCTAACTATATTGTTTTTATTTATATTAATGCTAAACTTATATAAAAATGACTTAATTTTATTTTTTAATTATTTTAGTTTTCTTCGTTGTGAATTGTTAATAATTTTTTTTGTAATTTATTTAATTAATTGTGTGATGTATTTTTAAAAATTTTAAATTTTAAATTTTATTTTATGTCAGTTTATCGACTCTAACATTATATTTATATAAAATATTTAATTTAATATAAAAGCTTATTTAAGTGTTAGTGAATGTATTTTTCCATTTATTTAAATATAAATAAAATAATTTATTAAGTTAATTGATTTCATATTAAATGAAATTATTTTATAGTATCTATACCTGGAAATATTTAAACTTATTTTTGTTTTTCATAAATTGTTTAAATATTTTAGTTACATTTGATTTATCAAATAATAATAAAAAATTAAGAAAAAGTAATTAAAAAGAAAAGACTTAATCAATGTTTGAAAATTTGATAGACGCAACACGTGCGGTCGACCCGGACCTTGAAAATTAACAACAAATCAGGAAAAACTCGAAGAATAATCAAGGATTATATAATAACTATTATAGATTTTTATAGTTTTATATATATATATATATATATTTGGATCGGTAATGTAAATAATAAATGTTTGTAATCCAGCGGTTATTGTGTCTAAATTTTTCAGCAGATCTCAGACACAAGGCCTAAGTGGTACATTTTTCGTCGATTTTTTCTGTTTTTTATTCATGAAGAGAAAAATATTCATTTTTTCATCATGTTTTTCATTGAACCTTAGTTACGGCGTTTCATACTTTTTTTTTACCATGATTCTTTAATATTTTTTAGTGATTTGCACCTTTAAACCTCTACTTCTTTGTTATTGATGATAAAAGATTTTGATTCATGGTAAAATATCAAATTCAAACTTGAAAACCCATATTTTCTCATTTTTTTTGAATAAAGGTGAAACGCCACGGATCATGGTCATATTGCATTTAGTCGGTGAGGAATCGGCCAAAATCGGCGAGTTTTATATTATTTAATATTGTTTAGACACAAAATTAATTATTGTATTATTTGAAAACATAGATAATAGTATAATGTTGTTTCCATAATTACTTTTGTTTTTTCCATTAATCATTCATGATATTTTATATAATATAATCTATAATTTTAAATGTTAGGTACAACACAATGTTCTCGTTTTAATAAGATAGACAAAATTGTGTGTGATCTAATTAGAAAATACATATATATTAGAAATACTTTGAACCGTATGAAATATTACTTTGTGAATCATGCTTGTACTGAAATTAATTTTCCTATGATATATTACCATTATAAGTATAAAAAGTCGCTCATTTTATTAGGGTAATATTGTTATATATTATGTTCAAAATAAAAATGTTGTTGTATGACTTTTTTACGTTTTTTTTGTCAACTTTACGTTTATTTAAGAATATTGTAGGACCCTTACATAAGTTACATAGATTAATAGTTTTATATTATGTTAAATATAAAATTGTTATTTTAATTTTAGTTAAAAATAATGGTCGATTTAAAAAATAAAAGAAAAAGGAATCTATTTAATTTATATAATGGTTTCACAAATCGTATTGATATAATAAATCAAATAAGTTTAAGTAATAACAATTATTTGTATATAACAGTTTAAGTTTATGACAAGAAAATAAAAAATTGTGTAATTTCTTAGGAATTTTTTTTAAAGAAAATAAACTTGTAATTCAAGTTTTCTCAATAATAGATAGATGCCAAAGTTAAATAAATTATTGAGCGAATTTATAAAAATTAAAATTTACCAAACTTAATTTTTTTTTGTTAATTCTAATGTCACCAGTTGTGTTTTTCTTTTATAAAACTAAAAGCTACTGCAAAATTAGAAACTAAAATTCAAAAACCAAAACCTAAAAATTAAAAGGCAAAAGCCAAAATTTAAAAAGAGTTTTCACCAAGAATGTGCCCAGGTTCCCCCATAATAATACATATTTATCACTTATCAGTTCCGGGTTCACAAAAAAATCATTTTAATTTAGTGGGGGTTATTGGTTCTTGCATTTTAATGGATTTGGAAATCTAAACTAAATCAAGTGTTATTGGTTCTATGATTTTAAAATTCATATTAAAATCATATGTTATTGGTTTCATGATTTATAAATTCTAATTTAAATTAGGTGTTATTCAATCATCCGAATTTACTAATGAATTTGATTTCATAACGGATTTGCATGGATTTCTTTGTTAAAAATACAAAGATTCAAATCCGAGGGAAAACCTCCGGATTTGTAAATACAAATACAAATTTATATGTTAGATTTGAAAATCAATATATTTTACATTGATTTGTAAATATTATATGGATTTTTAAATACTCTAAAGTACATGAATCAATAACGTCTCCTTAGTTTAGAGGGGGATTTGAACCCAGATTTTCCACAATAACCCATCCCCGCTGGACCTCTATACCATGTACAATTCATCTATTAAATACATCACACATATATATATTCCGTTTGATAAGAATTACTCAAATATTTTATCAAAAAAAAAGAATTACTCAAATGTTAAATTTTAGGAAATTGTAAGTTTCAATTTGTTTATATCTTTTAATTCAAATAATTTATATTTGAATAAATTTTATCATTGAATAAATAAATAAAAAAGACAAAGAACTCTTTATTATTTGAATAAATTTTTCTTATATAACCACAATTATTATTACATTAATAATTTTACCAAAATATGGCTAATATATTTCTAAGAGATAATATGCAACCTGGTTTATAGTCACCTACAATTAAGGCCATTCGAAAAATAATTTATGTTTTTAGGTATAAAATTGACCAAATAATATCAAATATAAATTATTTGGATTAAAATATACAAACAAATTGAAACTTACAATTTCCTAAAATTTAACATTTGAGCAATTCTTATCAAACATAATATATATATGTATGATGTATTTAATGGATAACTTGTTAATGGTATAGAAGTCTAGCGGCAGATGGGTTATTGTGGAAAACCGGGTTCGAATCCCCCTCTAAACTAAATTAAAATAAATTTTTTAGGGACCTGGAACAGATAGATGATAAATATGTATATGTGATATTATAGACAGATGAGTCATATGTGGCAGAGTTGTCGATTGGGGGATTTGATATTGAGCGGAACCCGAGTTTCGAATCCCGTTCTATACAGATTTAAAACAATTTTTTTTATAATAAAATGACATCGTTTTTGGACTTAATTTCCACGTAATCATCCATTAAATCCACGTAAGACTCCGTTAATATTTGACGACGGTCAATGTATGAATTTACCGAAAAATGTTTGTTGACATATAAAATTTGAATATTATTTGAGTTGATGTATGAATTGGCTTTTTTTCCCCGGCAATCTGCCTGTAAAGTTAAAAGAGTTTTATTTTTTGGCAGCATGTTTCAGGATGGGCCAAGCCCGCGAGAAATTAAAAGGACCCATTTTGAGCCCACTATTGTCGAGATAGAGCAATGGTTAAATCTTTTTTGTGAGTCAAGCGAGAGAGATCGGAGACGGTGTCATCTTTCCGCCGGCGCCGGAGTTCAACGTTGATTGTAGTAACCGAAAGTTTGACCGGATTTTCTCAATTGATCGATCTGGTTAGTTGCGTAAACTCTCACTTGTCTATTTTCTTCATTTTCGTATAGGATGCGAATGATTGATCACCAGATCTGTGTGTTTTGATTATCTTTGAGCAATTATTCGTCGCGCGTCTGAACGATTTTGACTTAACAATAGTTGTTCAATTTCTCAGCAAAGTCCACGTTTTGAACAGTCATGTCCACGTTTACTAGTTTCACGCATCTTGTTGCATCTTTTGACTGTCTGATAATGTTTAGAAAGATGAAGAAGCTGTTGGAGTTTGGGAGGAAAGCAATGTTCTACGTGAGAGTACTCTCTGGGTATGAAGAAAGGAGGATTCGTAATTACAGGTTGCAACTCGAGAAGCGTATTCAGCAGGTTCTCTCTTCTTCACCGTGCAGCCCCTATCTATTTTCATTAGAAATGAATGGTAGATTAAGATGATAGAACCCTTTTTGATTCCTACTAGTATTGGACATTAAGAAATACTTGTCTGTGAGGGATCAGAATTTGAAGAAGCTTCATGAAAACCCATGTCTATTCCATTGTGAAACTATAGATGGAGTGCCTCTGTATGGAGGGTCCTTACTTCAGTGAGTACTTCTCTGTTTATGATCATTTGATAGCGTCTGCACATTGGTAAAGTTGGGCTGTTAGTAAAGTACAGTCGAAGTGACTGATGAAATCAGATCTTCTTTACATTAGAGTTTTCCTAATTGTGTAGACTTCTGGTGTTTAATCTGTTTAACAATACTTGTGACTTCTAGCTAGGATTGGTCATGGTTGCTCTTTTCATATGATTCAAATGATCTAAGTGATATTGCTGCTGCAGGCCCAACAAAGGAAAGCAGAGATAAACAGACTCCCAGAGAAGATTGTATTATCTGAAGTCCGCAAAATGGTTGAACAAATGCAGAATTTGAATAAGCAGATTGAGAACACGGTTAGTCACTTGTCTTTGTTCTCACTCCAAAGTTTTCTAGTGATTTTGTTTTACTCCCATTTGAGTTTATTGTCTGCGTGACATAGACAATGTGTTCAAGTGCTTTTGGTTCCGGAACATTCAAAGAAAGGAAAACGCTTTTAGTTTCTTGGTTTTTACGATTCTTAGAAGTATTGAGTTTTGGAAGGAAAAAGTGAAAGCAGTCTCCAGAGTTTTTTTTTTGAATCACAAAGCTTTTTCATCCCTGTTGTTCTGCCTTTGACAGTGTCAAGTTTCAGATAGCTTTCATGTCTAAGTTTGTTTCTTGTCTTTTACCAATACAGGAAGCTCAGATTGAAGACTACTTCAAACCCATAGACAAGCAAGCTGGTACCATAATGGAGGTTCAGCTTGAATCAGAGAAGAAAACAATGGGAACAATGATGAACGCAACACAAGAGGAAACCATAAGAAAAATTGAAGAAGCTGAGAGACTCGCTCGGGCACGTGGAAATGCAACTGTAGAGACAAGCATGGGAGAGAAAATCCAAGATTCAGAGTCCTCTGCCAATGAGAAAGCTCAAGCAAAGTAAAGTCAGTTCCTCTATTCATGTTGTTGACGACACAGGATAGATTCAAGAGTCCTCTGAACAAGTCTAATGTTTCAGATTCTCTGTTGGATTTTAATAATATGATTGACTGAATAGAAACAAGACCGAGATTTTGGTCTGTTTAGCGTGCAAGAGAACTTATAAGGTGGCTCTGGTTGAACTATCCCACAGCTACCTCTTTTTGTCGATATAGTATATGAACATCATGTCAAAACATATTTTGAAGTACTGAAACATCCCTTTCTTTTTTGTTTTAACACAAGAAAAGAAAATGGTCGAGTTTCTCCGTTATTCTCACTTGCTCCGTGTGTGAAGATACTCACGCATCTGATTGTGAACTTCGGATTTCACAATAAGTCGCATTCTCTTAGAGTCTTCCCAAAGAAGGCCTCCCCATTCTCTAGCAAAGTTACAAGCTGCTTCAAACACATCCTGCCAATTTACACACAGTTCCAGGTACTGAGATATACTTTATGGTTCTGAGATATGAGAATATAAAATCTGTTTTACCTTTGAAGGAAATTCATCATAGAAGTGAGCCTGGGTCATCTCGATTCTCTTCAGATCCGACTCCCAAAGCCGTATCTGCCAAAAACATTAAACAATGCATTTACCTTCGTTAGCACACAAAAACACACACAACGAATTGGAAAGTGGAGGTAGTATATACACTTTTTCAAGCTATAAACCAATCCTGATTGACATTAGATGGGAGAAGAGAGTATAGACCTGGTCAGTGACATTTTCTGGAATAGATGGGACTCGATCGGCACATCGTGGATGAGAATTCTGCTGGAGAAAAGTTATAATCTGCAACCACCAAAAACAAAAGGGAAAAAAAATATTCATAAACACATCTCAAGGAAAGTAATGGATCCTGTTCAAAGATAGCATAGAATTCTTGTATTGTAAACGATTTTCAGATGATGAAACCAACTCTACCTGGTCTGATGTGATGCCATTGTCAAATGCATTGTACAAACTCTCCTTTGTAATTGCACAAGCAATAAGGTTTGGGAGTTGGTACTCTATCCTGGAAAAATAGTGCAGCAACTGCTTAGACCTAAGGGATTTCAAGACACATAAAACTAGAGTTTCAAAGTATCTACCTTGCAAACAGGCGTAAAATTTCACACTGTAGCTTAGATGTTGAGTAAGCATACATCCTGAAGTTTGTTTCCATCATGACATATCCCTGGTGAGGAGTAACAATCACAATAATATGCAAAATCAAGAAAAACTGTTGGTCGAAATGGACAAGAAGGACAACCAAAAGGTGTGACCTCTTTCCGGACTGATGAATCTGCCAGACTGACTGATAAATTTGTAGCAAGCTTAGTAGGAATAAACCAACTGTCTTTCCTTCCCTATAATAATTATAAAGATTGGTTCAGCATATAATATACTTCTATAATCTCTCTATTTTAACTTTTGGTAATGAAGAAGATACAACAAATGGCCTAACCTGTTGAAGCTTGACTAATCCCAAGTCTGCAAGATCCTTAAGTGTAGTTCTTTGAACATCTGTCAAGGTATTTAAGTTATATGCCTGCAAATGTGTAAGAATGTTTGAGGGCAACGAATTAATTAACAACCTTCTATTACAGAAGAAGAAGACCGATTGAAATGACTTCTGTTATACCTCACCGGTAACGTGGAAACTGAGCTCTAACAAAAACGAAATCAAGTCTGCTGGATCTACATCTCGCTCCTGAAGGCCAATGGCATTTGATTACTCATACTGAAAAAAATAAAGATATGAACTTATTAACTAGACCTTGTCAAGGCTTGATACAAACCTCAGCATTCGATATGTATTCTCGGATAATGTACCAAAGCTGAGCATTTGTATCCATCAGCTGAAATTTATGGTCAATGAGGTTACTTATATGAATACAAGTATAAAGAGATCAATGACTGACGACTTGCACTGAACTGCATACCAAAAACTGAAAGCCACTCTCAGTTAATCTCGGGCCATCTCTGTCTCTGCAAAATCACATAAACGGGATGAAATAACCATGTCACCATTACACATCTATAGACATGTACAGAAACAATACCTCTGACTCAATAAACCCCGCTGGAAGACTTTCATCATGGACGAACTGATGCCGGTTAGCTTCTCACCTTGACCCGAGTTTATGAGTTGTAACAGAAAACACTGAGGAACATAAACACAAAATCATCAGATACTAACCAAAAACCCTTACTAAAATATATCAATAGTTCAATGCGTAAATTAGAAACTACACACACCTCCCACTGCTGAAGTGCATAGGTTTCGAGTTCTTGTAGACTTGGAAGCTTTATGGCATTGTCGGAGTTCATAGGCTCCCTAGGCAAAACTCCACTGCAAATTTCAAGCTTACCTCATCAGCACCTTTTCGAGAAGCAAAAAAAAAGATTCTACCACCAAGGTAAAGATGTCTTTACCCGGAGATTATATGTTTCTGAAGATTTTTCTGAAATGTAGGATTTAGACTGTAACAGGTTCCCTTTTCCCTGAAAACGGTCATAAGAGCAGCCTTTAAAATTGATAAGCAAAAGATTTGGAACTATCACCTTGCCACATATTAATCGCAATCAGTCCAAGCACAATGAGTAAGTTTAAGAGTAGAAGCTCAGAACCTTAAGAGAATGAAAATAAGAACTCCTCCACAGTGGAATAACTGAAGTATTGAACTTAACTAATATAACTTGTTAAAAACTTCAAAGCTGTTCCTTTGAGAATTTCAGATATGATAAAAACGAGCCAAGAACGCATACCAATCTACCATTTCAGTGGAAATCCTCAGTTGAATCAATCCAAACACGGTGAGTAAGTCTAAGAACAGAAACTCAGCTCAAGAGAATGACACTAAGAAGTTAACAAAAACACTCCTAAAATATTGAACTTTACTACCCTAACTCGTTAATTAAAAGCTACAAAGTTGATCTCCTGAGATTTCAGATTACGAAAAAACGAGCCAGGAAGGCACACCTATGTACCGATTCAGTAAAAATCCTAAGTTGAATCAATCGGTCAACAGCAACTCTGTGCTTGGAGTCGCAATCAGCAAGCACCCACACATCCAACATACTGGCAGGTACAGGAGCATCAGTGAAAAGCAACTGCAATACGTATTTCTTGGCGAGTGGTGGCAAAGACCTGATTCAACCACCACAATAAGGTAAGATCTCACAAGCTTTTAACAAAAATTGATGAGCAATAAAAACGAAACCTGAGAATGGCCTCGCAGATGAAGACATTGTTGTAGAGTTTGTCGAGCTTGATGGCAGTAAGAGACGCCACCATGTCCATAAAGTTTTTCGCTATGATCTTAACTTGCGGCATCTTCGTTGATTTTGAGGGGATTGCTACTCTCACAAGGATTGGTTCTCCTCTTCAAACCCTAATACCCAAAAGAAGAAGAAACTCCACAATCGATTAATTACCCAAAATCGAAGACGAAGAAGATCGATTTCTTTCACCTCTCTGCTTCGGTTAAATCTTCGCTGAAGAAGCTACGCTTTTGTATATATTTTATACGGCAGCGTATCTTTTTTATTTAAACTTAATGACCCTTCAAGACTACTAATGGGCTTATCTGTAATCGGCCCATTTCTTTTCACGGCAAGAAAGAAAAAACAATTGGATTGGACTATGTGTTGACAAAAAAAAAAAAAGATTGGACTATGATGTATCATAAAAAAATTATGAATTGTCTTCGGAACATTAATTTTGATACTAAACATGAAATACATGCAACAAAATGATCTAATATGACATATGAACACATCTATAGATTCTATGCTATTCAATAGAATTTCATTATATTTTCCATCACTACCAAAAAAATGAATTTGTTCTGTAACTTAGAAATAACCAACTCAAGGATTCCTAATTCAACCACGAGATGCAGAGACATGTGTACTTATAAAGAGAATCAGAGGTTGAGAATTTTCTATATATTGAAGGTGCTTCGTAGTTACATTTATACAACTATAGCTCAGAGAATCTAAGAGATATCTATAACTCTGTTACAACTAAACAAGACTGATCCTCAAAATACAGAGCTATTGCTGAGACGTAGAATGTTACTCAAGATATTAAACCAACACATAACCGACTCCATCAGTAAACTGTGCTGGAGTCAACCAAACTCTAATACCCCTCTCAAGCTGGAACGTACGTGTATGCCTAACTTGAACAAAAATGTCAGCCCAATGTACAGTGGGGTGTCGACGTGATGCCACGCTACATTGCGCATAAGGACCCTGTCGCCGATAAAATGATAGTCTAGTTCAATGTGTTTTGTATGCTCGTGAACACTGAATTTTTTACAATGTGTAGGGCTGATTTACTGTCATAGAAAACTGAGATCGATTGCTTGTGTTCCACTCCCAGTGTAAACACATAGCCTAGTCCATCAGTAAAGAGTAAACCAAACTCCAATAAATTATTAAGAGCAAGCGCAATGATAGTCTCTATCACCGTTTCTCAGCAACCAAAATAATATAAAAACTCAGAAAGAAAAAAGAGAAAACAAAAAGGAAGAGAAGAAAAGAAACGTACCTCCACGACGAGATTCCTTATTTTCTGGAAGAGATTAGTTCTCCACATGTCATCTTCTTAATAGTATAAAACTTTTAAACATGATAAAATTAATTGTAAGAGAAAATTATATAAAAGTATTAATATTATAATGTGAAGAACTAAAATTCAGAAACCCAACCAATGTTGATGCTCTAAGAATCTATTTAAAAATCATTTATAGGTATGTAAGAATAAATATCATGTCTACTGGATTTTTTTCCAATACAATTAAGAAGTCTCAAGAGAAAGTTGGGTATAGGTTTGAGTATACTGTTTGAGTTTTGGATTGAGTTTTTCAATTTAGCTTTATTCAGGTTTTTATATACATGCGTAGGTAAGATCCGGTTAATAATTCCTCTGTTTCAAAAAAATTATTCTAGCTATGTCTAAGATATTTGGATCCAAACATGTCATGTTCGGATTTAATACTTCATGTTCCATGTTTAAGTATTTTTATTGTCATATCAATATAAATATGAAGCTGAACATTTGAGATGTTTATTTAGATTTCGAATACTCAATTCAGATACTAATTTAAATCTCCGAATCAAGTTTATTGAGCTTTTCAAAATTTAGATTTTTGGATATCCACTCGGATTCATATCAAATTTAGGTAATAACCGATAGATACCATCCTACAAAATCTATTTTGTGTATTTTTTAAAGTTGTAATAACACAGAACTTATAAGAACTTGCCTTTTCTTATTTGATTTAGAAACTTAACACAAAACTAAATCAATGTGTGTCTCTTATGGAACAAACCTCCAAGAGAACTTATTATATAGGTATAAGCTACACCTTATCCTATTAGAAATATAAATATATAATCCTTATCTTGATTTTATTTAACTCACTAAACTTATCTCTTTAATGAGTTAACTTGCTCCCCAAGTTATTTGGAATTATCCAACATTCTCCCCCTTAATTCCAACTTGAATCTTGGGCATGTTGATCTTGTGAACTCCAATGAACTTGCGCATTTCTTCAAACTTCGTTCTTGCCAATGGTTTAGTAAGTATATCTGCCTTCTGCTCCACTCCTGGTATGTGTTTAACTTCAATCAAGTCGTACTCCACACATTCCCGAATGAAATGGTATTTCGAGAGTATGTGTTTGCTCCTCCCGTGAAACACAGGGTTCTTGGTGAGAGCGATTGCTAATTTATTGTCAATGTTCAATACAACCTTCCTGTCTTCTTTGTCCACGATCTCGGCCATTAATTCTTTTAACCATATTGCCTGTTTTGCGGCTTCCGTAGCTGCCATGAACTCCGCCTCACATGAAGAGAGTGCCATTGTGGGTTGTTTGCACGATGTCCATGTTATCGGTGAGGTTCCAAGATAGAACATATACCCCGACGTGCTTCTACCATCGTTTATGTCAATGTTATAGCTGCTATCGCTGTAGCCTGTAAGTTCCAATGCTTCGTTTCTTTTAAAGAAAAGACCATACTCTGTTGTGCCTTTTATGTATCGTAACAGGTGTTTTACTGCATCTCCGTGGCTTTCCCTCGGACTCTGCATATATCTGCTTAACAAACCAACTGAGAACGCTAAGTCTGGTCGTGTATGAAGTAGATATCTTAAGCACCCTATTGTACTTCGATACTTTGTCGCATCGATCTCCGGCTCTTCCTCTGCCTTTGATATTTTCGAACTCGTGTGTAACGGAACATGAGTATAATGACATGACTGCATCTTTGTCTTGTCGAGTATACCCATCGCGTATCCTTCTTGCTTGATTCGGATGCCATCCGTTCCTTGTATTACCTCAATACCTAGATAGTAAGTAAGTTTCCCCAGATCCGACATCTCAAATCTTCTTGCCATATCATCCTTGAAATTTTTGATAACGTTGAGTGAGGTCCCCGTTATGAATAAGTCATCGACGTATATAGCTATGATCAAAAGCTCCCCCTTTTCTTTTTTTCGATACACTGCCGGTTCCTTCGTACACTTTGTGAACTCCATCTCCTTGAGCACACAGTCGAGTTTGATGTTCCAAGCTCTTGGAGCTTGGCGCAAACCGTATAAAGCTTTACTGAGTTTGTATACGTGATTCTCCTTGCCTTCACTACAAAGCCCTCTGGTTGAGTTACGTATACGTCTTCGTTCAGATCACCATTAAGAAATGCAGTCTTCACATCTAAGTGATGGACCTCCCATCCATTTGTTGCTGCCATCGCCAAGAGTAACCGTATAGTTTCTATCCGAGCAACCGGCGCAAATACTTCATCAAAGTCTATGCCTTGTTGTTGTACATAGCCTTTTGCAACTAATCTCGCTTTGAATTTTATTACCGTTCCATCTGCTTTCTTCTTAACTTTATAAACCCACTTTAACCCAATTGGTTTCACACTAGTAGGCCTCTTGACAAGCTTCCATGTCTCGTTTTTAATGATTGATTCAATCTCTGCATCCATTGCATCGATCCAAACCTGTATCATTGCGGCTTCATGGTAACTTTCTGGCTCACCATCTATCGTAAGTAGTAGTTTTCCTCCTTCATACTCAGCGTAAAGCACATAATCTTCAAACCGCTTAGGCATCTTGACAGTACGCCCATATCTTGTTGTCGTTTGATTATCATTGTTCGTATCAATGATTTCTTCTTCATTTGGAACTGCCATTTCTTCATTAACGATTTCTTCTTCCTGGTTTTGGTGCCCTTCTTCACTGTCACCATTCTCGTCATCGTGATTGAGAGGAAGTTGAATGTACCTGGTTCTTCACTTTCAGTCGGTACAAGCATTGAACAATCCCAGCTCTGTTTTTCGTCAAAAATCACGTCCCTACTAACGATGATTTTCTTTGCAACCGGGTCGTAAAGCCTATAAGCTTTCGAGCCAGGTTCCGTTCCGAGGTTTATCACCTTTTTGGATCGGTCATCAAGTTTCTTTAGATGCGGCCCATTTATCTTTGCGAATGCCATACACCCGAAGACTCGTAAATGATCAATGTTAGGTTTCTTGTCATACAAGCCTTCGTATGGTGTTTTATTGTCTAAAGCTTTTGTAGCAATACGATTTATGAGGTATGTAGAATGTCGTACTGCCTCGCCCCATAGCTGATTAGGAACCTTCATAGCTTTCATTAGGCTTCTCGTCATCTCCATTAACGTTCTATTTCTTCTCTCAACCACGCCATTTTGTTGAGGCGTATAAGGTGCGGTTAGATGTCTTATTACTCCGTTTTCTTCACAAAACTGAATGAACTCAGAATATGTGAACTCTCCCCCTCTATCGGTGCGAAAAGTTTTGAGTTTCGATTTTGTTTGATTCTCGACATATTCCTTAAACTTTTTAAACCGATTGAATGCTTCACTCTTCTCTCTTAGCAGCATTGTCCACATATATCTTGAGTAATCATCGATTAAGACGAATATATATCTGTTGTTTGCTGGTGTTGATGGCGATATTGGTCCACACAAGTCACCATGTACCAACTCCAATGCGTGAGATGCACGATATTTTGCCTTAGGTGGGAAAGGATTTCGTGTTTGCTTTGCAACCAAGCAAGCACTACAAACTTCTTTCTCGGGCAACACTCGTGGCATGCCTACTACCATTCCCTTGTCTATCATATTCTTCATAACTCCAAGACTAACATGTCCAAGCCGAGCATGCCATGTCCATGTTATATCCGTTTCTTGTACTTAAAGGCATCTTCAATATTCGATCTCTATTTGCATCTTGTATAGGCGGTTGGGTGATCTTGCGACTTGTACTAAGATCTTTCCACGAGGATCTCTTAGAATTAGTGACTCTCCTTTCATATTAACCTCACAACCCTTCTCGGTTGCTTGACCAAGACTTATGATATTATGTTTAAGACTTGGGATGTAGTAGATGTCTTTTAGTGTTCTTTTCTCCCCCGTCTTGCCAATGAGTGTGATAATACCTTTTCCCATGATCTCGACATTTGATTCGTCACCGAACTTAACTTTACCTCTTATGCTTTCATCCAGCTTTGAGAAGAATTCTTTTGTACCAGTCATATGGTTACTTGCACCGTTGTCAAGGTACCATATACTTGTATTGCTGTCACTTTCATCGAACCTTTTTGGAAACACTCTTTCTTCATTGAGGAACACAATCTCGTGCATATATAGAGCATCTGCTTCTTGTGTTTCTGTTAGGTTCGATTCTTCTCTTGGACGTGAGGGACAATGTGACACAAAGTGCCCCATCTTATCGCATCTCCAGCACTTGACTTTGGAGTAATCCTTTTTAGTCTTATCCGAAGTTTCTCCTCCTTTGTTATGACTATAAGAATTATTAGACCTGCCTCGCCCTCTTCCTCGTCCACCATAACCTCTGCCTCGTCCGCGAAAATTGTTATGGTTTCCACGATTTTGAGAATCATTCTTTACATACATTAGCTTCGATTGATCTTCATCTTGGGTTTCTTCTTTTATGCGTTCTTCGAAAGCCTTTAATCTCCCAACAATGTCTTCAAATCCCGTTGAATTTAGGTCAAGTACTTGCTCCAGCGAAGCTACGATATGAATGAATTTTGCTCTTGGAAGTCCTTTTAAAAACTTCTTTACCATCTTTGATTCTTCCAATATTTCTCCTAGCGCAGCTGCTCTTGATGC
The DNA here is from genome assembly GCA_905132765.1 of Moricandia arvensis. NCBI lineage: Eukaryota > Viridiplantae > Streptophyta > Magnoliopsida > Brassicales > Brassicaceae > Moricandia > Moricandia arvensis. The sequence goes on from CAJHQP010003041.1 coordinate 52,155, forward strand.
TAAACCCGAAAGCTTTCCTGCGTAATCATCCACCGTGTCTGTGTTCGACATCTTCATCTTATCGAACTCAGACATTAATGTTTGCAACCTTGCTTCTCTCACACGATCGGCACCTAGGTTACGTGATTTTATCACTTCCCAAATCTTCTTTGATGTATCGTGTTCTCCTATCTGAAGAATTAATGCCTCCGGGACTGATTGGAAGATAAGAGCAATCGCCATATTGTTCTTTTTCGAATCGCCTTCTTCGTTTTCAATGGTATCCCAAACTTCATATAGTCGCAGCATGACCTTCATCCTTATTGACCATACCGTGTAGTTAGTCGCGGTTAACATAGGACAACGTATGTCTTTCTTTATCTCAAGACCTTTGTCTCGTGCTTGAGAGTTGTTATCGTCTCCCATGTTTTGATCGTGCTACAATTCCTCTTGTAGATGATCTCGAAACCTGGAGGCTCTGATACCAATTAAAGTTGTAATAACACAGAACTTATAAGAACTTGCCTCTTCTTATTTGATTTAGAAACTTAACACAAAACTAAATCAATGTGTGTCTCTTATGGAACAAACCTCCAAGAGAACTTATTATATAGGTATAAGCTACACCTTATCCTATAGAAATATAAATATATAATCCTTATCTTGATTTTATTTAACTCACTAAACTTATCTCTTTAATGAGTTAACTTGCTCCCCAAGTTATTTGGAATTATCCAACATTTTTTACATCTCAAATCAAATATAGATTCATGTTTTCGATTTGGATTTGGTTTCCGCTACAAATGCCCATGACTAGTTAGGTATATGAACCGTATTGAAGGAAAAAGTGTTTGCTTTTAATCCTTTTCAGTAGATGGCAGATAATGATGCTTGTGTAATAATTAATGTGTATCTTGTAGCTCAGTACGACCTCGACGAATGTATATTTTTTTTTTGCTAAGTATGTGAATATCATTAAAAAATGAGAAGGTTTGTTAATACAAAAAGGTTAAGCAGGGTAAGCATTCTCTGGCAAAAAAAGAAAAAACAGAGAATGATTACAAGAACTAAAGAGGAAACGGATGATCACTCATACTTCAGCCAAGATCTCATCAGAGTGTTGAACTTTTTGTGGTTTTTCCTTGCAGTGATGGAGTTACGAACAAGCCTATCAATCTTCTTAAAGGTAGTCAAGACCGGGATGGAGACCAGGTTATGCAACCTGTTATTGCGCTCCCACCAAATTGAGTATACAGTCGCTTGAGCAGCCAGCCGGCGAAGCGTGGTAGGACAGACACTGTCTCTTTGCTGAAGCCACTCAGTAAGAGCCGTCCATGTGTGAAACCGGAGAGAGCTATAACCCAGTCTACGAGTGACAAGGAGCCAGAGGTTTTCACTGAAAATACACCGCAGGAAGAGGTGATCCCTTGATTCCAAGTAAATATTGCAAACACAACATGTATCAAGTGTGTTTACAGCCCATATTGCAATGCGTTCCCTAGTGGGAAGGCGGTCAAGGTGCGTCATCCACATCATGAAAGCTTGACTAGGGATTGCTCCCTTAAACCAAACATTTTCAGTCCATGATTGTGGTTCTCTTCTGTTTCGGATTGCTTCCCAAGATAATTTTGATGAGAATTCCTCCAAAGTTTCATTACCTACTTCCCAAACATAAGTATCAGAGGTAGACGAGGCAGAGGGGAGAGGAACCGTACAGAGATGAAGCTGGAGCTCTTCTGCTGCCGGTGATCTAGCGTGTCTGAGACTCCAACCAATAGATGTGCAAGCTTCCGCTACTGATGCATGAAGTGGCACTCCCAGCGCCCGAGGACCAGAGGGACCTAAGAAGCTGATGAGGGATCCAAAAGGAGTCCATTGATCGTACCAGAAACTAGCTGAGCGACCATTCCCAACCTGACATTTTAGGAAACGAGCAGCAAGGTGACGCAGTTTTAGGATTGACTTCCAGATCCATGATCCTTGCTTATTCTCATCAAGGCTCCAAATACTGACTTCTTTTAAGCGATGTTCTTTACACCAAGAGGCCCACAAGGATTCATTCGCTTGGAACAGAAGCCATAGTAATCTTAGGTTCAAGGTTTTGTTCCATAAGGTAAGATCTCTCAGGCCCAACCCTCCTTCAGCTTTTGGTAGACAGCAGTTCGCCCACGAAACCCTTGCTGCAGCTCTAGAAGTGATGTTTCCGTTCCATAAGAACCTACTACATAAGGACTCCACTTGTTTGATGCACCCCTTGGGCATCAGGAAGGTAGAGAACCAGAAGTTGAGGATGCCATATATCACAGACGAAATGAGTTGTCTTCTACCCGCAAAGGGCAAAGCTCGAGAGGACCAAGAGGAGAAACGACTTCTTATTTGATCAAGCATTGGACTATAGTCGTTTATGCTGAGCTTCCTATGCAAAAGAGGCAAACCCAAGTATCTTACTGGAAGCGAACCGACAGAGAAGCCAAGGCTGTTAATGTCAATAGTTTCCGCATGATTCAGTCCTGCCGTGTAGAGTTCAGTTTTGTTTCGATTCATATAAAGACCAGACCAAGCGGCAAATCTTTCAAGAGTAGCTGATATGTGCTGGAGGGACGCATAATGACCGTCGAAGAAGATCATGACATCGTCTGCAAACGCCAAATGCGTAACAACGGGGTTCGATGCAGTAGGATGATATCCGATCTGACCAGAGGCAAACTCCTTGTTAAGCATTTGGGAGAAGACTTCCATGGCTAGAACAAATAGATAAGGAGACAAAGGGTCCCCTTGCCTCAGACCCCTTGCTCCTTTAAAGTACCCACAGAGTTCACCATTGATAGCCACTGAGAAGCGGGTCGTTGAGATGCACTGGTGAATCAGGTTCACAAATGAGGAAGGGAAGCCAAGTGTTTGAAGAATCAAGATAATAAAAGCCCAGTTGACTGAATCAAATGCCTTCTTCAGATCGACCTTTAGCATGGATCGCTTTGAAATGCTCTTCCAGTTGTAGCCTTGAACCAATTCGGTAGCCATAAGAACATTTTCCAGAAGTAACCTCCCGGGGATGAAAGCTGATTGGGCATTGGATATGACGGAAGGGAGGGCAAGCTTCAGCCGTTCAGCAAGCAACTTTGAGACAGCCTTATAAACCGTATTGCAGCATGATATTGGTCGGAAGTCTGTTATTCTGTTCGCGTTAGGTTTCTTTGGGATTAAGGTAAGGATAGTGGTATTCCATTGTTGAAGAAGACGACCTGAGGTGAAGAACTCCTGAACCGCTTCTATAACATCTCTGCCCACAGCCTTCCAGTTACCAGTAAAAAATTCTGCAGGGTACCCATCTGGCCCTGGAGCTTTGTTCTTCGGCATGGAGAAGAAGACGTCTTGGATAGCAGCATCAGAGAAAGGTTGTTCGATAGTTTCCAATACTGAACTGCTAAGAGAGGAAGGCATGAGGCTTGATAAGTCAGAGGCAGCTGCGGCAGAATTTATCTGATTCCCTCCCAATAGTTTCTCATAGAAGCTCACTATATGCCGCTCAATATCTGCCTTGGAGTCAAGCAGATTATCATCATCGTCAAGAATTCCAGAGATCAGGTTAAACGAGAGCCTGGTTTTTAGAGATCGATGAAAAATGCTGAATCACAGTCTCCATTCCCCAACCAGTTTATCTTTGCCCTTTGCTGGAGGAAAGACTCCTCTGCTCTCGCTAGGACACTCCATTTAGTGTGAGCCTCTTTCTCAGAGAGAGCAGCCTCAAGCGTGGGGTTGTTTAACGTTGATCGTTGGCAGGCCTGGAGGTCATCAAACGCCTCGAGCTGAGAGTAGTTATCTCTACTGAAAGATCGGATCACGCTTTTAAGGGCTTTCAGTTTCTTGGAGACCATTAGCATTTTAGATCCCTCAAAAGGCAGAGCTTTCCAGCACTCTTTAATTAGAAGTGTGAAGTCCGAGTTCTGATTAAGCATACTGAAGAACTTGAAAGGTTTCTTAGTCTTTTCCGCTGAGGTGTCAAGAAATATACAGCAAGGACTGTTATCAGAGATACCCGGGTCACCAAAGACGCCTAAAGCATTGGGAAAAGCAACAAACCATTCATCGTTTACCATGATTCTGTCGATCTTCTTTGACACCAGAGTATCCCCTTGCTTATTCGACCAAGTGAAGGAGTTACCAATATAAGGGAGATCAGTGAGCTCCACAGTAGTGACACACTGTCTAAATTCTCTCATTCCTAGCGGAGAAGAGAAGGGATCCGCTGAAGAATGCTCATCCGCAAATAGAGTCTGATTAAAATCTCCCAGAACTGTCCAAGGGAGGTGATTTATCTGAGGACTCGAGGCTAAGAATTTCAAATCAGCCCAAAGCTGCTTCCTAACCCTCATGTAGTTGGAACCGTAAACCATCGTTGCTGCGAACTCCATGCTAGCCAGGGGCAGCTTGACAATGCAAGAAATTGACTGAAGGGATTTGTGACAAACTGTGACAGCCACGGAGGGGTGCCAAATTAACCAAACTTTTCCTAAGTCTGAAAATTCGTAGTTACATTCATAGTGCCAACCAGGGAAGACTCTGCTGATAATGTCAGAAGCTTTATCCGGGTTAACATGGGTCTCAACGAGACCACCAAAAAGCGGCTGATACTTCCTCAGCCATTTCCTAAATCCTCGACGCTTTACTTTATCATTTATTCCTCTAATATTCCAGCAAAAAGTATCCATTAAGAGGAGAAAATCAGAGGTTTAAAGGGCCTCTGACCCTAGCTTTCCTAGCAGATTTCTTCATACCCCGCGTTACCACATCAATGAACCGATCTTCAACATCAAGAGGATCATCTTCTTCCCCAGATAAGCTCTCAGAGCTTGAGCCAAGACCTGAAGCAGAGCTCTGAATAGGGTGACGAGAGGAGGTGAGACCTGCTCCATTCAAATCAATAACAAGGATATCATTTCGAGCAGGGACCTGAGAGTTGCCTACTGAAAGCTGCTTTGAAGTTCCCGCTTCAGCGCCACTATCTGACACGATACTCCTTGTCTCTGGTGGTTTCTTCTTGGATGGAGTAGGCAGGGTGGAGCGGGAATCAAGACGGGGAAGCTTCTTGGGAGCAGAACCGACTATAGGGAACTGGCTGTCAATGGGTGCCTTGTCCTTCCGTAGGCCAGAGCGATTTCTGGTGCATTCAGAAGTGCCATGTTTTACAGAGCCATAGATATCACATTTCGGAGGGCCATTAGGACACTTTGAGATCGTGTGACCCACTTTCCTACAGTGGCTACAGAGAGAGGGAAGCCACGGACTGGAGACGGTAATACGAGCAACCTCACCAGAGTCGAACTGAGCGTTGACAGCTTCCGGTAAAGGTTTTCGTGGGTCAATTACGGTGTAGACTTTAGCCACTTCCACGTTAGTAAGATTCTATGTCGAAGGGTGCAGACATAAGGGATGACCAACCAGGCCCGCAATCTCCTTCAGAGCATCCTTGTTAAAGAATTGGAGAGGAACCCCTGTGAAGTCAAGCCATACTGGGACAGAAGAAAGCTCGGGTTTTTCAGGTTGAACTCCTGGGGACCATTTGGCCACGAACATGGTTTGCCCATCAACTTGCCATAAGCATTGGCTGAGGATACGACGTCTGGCGTTGGGGCAGGGGACTCTAAACAAGAAGGCACGGCCATCCATCTTAGAGACTGAGATGTCGCGGCGGTGCTTACTCCAAATGCCATTTACAATGGCGTGAACAGCTCCCCTAGCCGGTGGTTCCTCATAAAATTGTCCAAGGATGAAAGAATCCCAAGCTTTCTTATTTTTCTCAATCACAGAGTTTGGGATTCTAACACAAGCTTCACCTGAGTCGAGAGTGAAAGGGGTTCCCTCTGGCTCGAGCTTCTTAGAGCTCGACTTGACAAATTTACGCCAGTGATCTGCAGCGCTTTGCGGACCTGCCTTGTTGATGACCACAGAGGGTCTAGTTTGGACTGGCAGGGTCAAATCCGCAACGATGTCGGGAGGGACCAGCTCACCTGCTACCGTAGCAGGGGGTAGGGATGTAGGAGGGATAAATTCTCCCTCTTCTAAGATGGCTAAGGCGGCATCTTGGTTTTCAGGAACGGGGATTCCTTGGTCAACTGTGTTGGTGGCTGTGACGGCACCTTGAATCTCTGGGTATGAGTCTCCTTGAGCAGAATCAGTGGTGGTGGCTGTAATGGCACCTTTACTTCCAGGGGTAGGGTTTCCTTGAGCACTGTCGGTGATGGTGGCTGTTACGGCACCAGTTGGTTCGACAAAGGGCTCTGAGGACTTAGCTGGAGACGCCGAGGCACCAGGAAAGGACGGAATCCGTAGATCTGGAGACGAGTCTGCAGAAAGGTCCTTAGATTCTGGAGCAGAATCTAAGGATCCAGAGGGGGCAGAGGACGAGGAGCCGGAGGGGCTCGAGTCTTCTGGGTTGGTTTTCGGTTTCTTCTTCTTCTTAGACATTGGAGCCGGGGGTGGCCGTCGCCTAGAGAGACGGCGGTGAATAGAAAAGGAATGGGATCTCAGTTTCGCCGAGAGGAGAGAGAATTTTTATGGATATATTGTTAACTTCCTTCTTTTAGTATACGAATGTATATTCGTTTTGATCAAATAGAAATGACGTTAAAAAGAGAACATACGAACGAAACTTTTTATTTGGTACCAGTATATGATTATTCCATTAATCAAAACCTTACAAATCATGACAATCTTCTTAACTAGACAAAACACAAGATAACTATATAGAAATATACCATCGATGACTATCCTTATTCTATAGGGCATTATTTTAAATATGTAATATAGCAATTACACACGACAAACCATGTATTATATATAAACACACTAGAGAAAGAGATAGAGAAGAGCAGCAAAGGGGAATCAATTAAGTAGAATGTTGGAGTTGTAGGTGGCTCCTGCGGTCCAGTCGGCAGGAATAGCGTTTGGCGATTGGACCCAATTGATACCGGCGCTTCCATAGACCAAAAACCTCAAAGTGAGAGTGCCTCTTGGTGGATTCTGCAAATCGTGAACCGCTCCAAACACTCTTCTCATACGTCGCCACTCTTTGCAATCCTCCTAAAAACATCAAACTCTTTTGCTTGATTACAACTAAACTTTTAGTCTTAAAAAAATACATTAGTTGTCTTAATGATGAGCGTTTTAGACCACATTGTGTTTAAGTTCAGACAAAGAAGTCATGGAACAAGAGTTCAAAACGTTACTGTTTTCTTTTTGTAATAATCTTTGACAATTTTACCTGCCAAGCTTCAACAGCGAGGATGTCGTTGACACCACCGACGTACAAGATAAGAACCGCGAGATAATGAGGATTATAGCTTTTCTCATGGACCTTGTACACCAGATTGTAACCTTCGTACTTACAAGGGACTCTCTGGTACTCAACGTCGACCACACCGAAGGAATAGAGCTGATTCTCTGTGCCTGGTCGGGCCATACGTCCGTAGGCCTTAGGACTAAAGATGAAGTCGGTGCCATGTCCTTCTCCGTAGTCCGTAGCCACTACGTATACTCCTTCCTCGTTGCAGTGCTGAGGTATTTTGCACCTCACCTTTTAATAATTAGCAATTAATGGTCTAGTTTAGTAATAATAGTGTGGTGACTATAGCATACTTTTATTGATAAAATATTAGATTGGATAATGTATAAAAACCTGGTAACAAGCACCACAGCCAGTTCCATTGTTCCATAGTCTCGATGAAACACCACTCACTTCACCATTATTTATATCTCTTCCAAATTCTTCGTACCCACATGCTCCTCCTGCATAATCAGTAATTACTCATATTATCATCAATAACTTTTCTTCACCAAACGGATTCTTGAAAAATATATTCACCAAACGTGTAATGTCATATTCTACACAAGGACATGTTTACTTAGTGAAATTATATTTATAAGAATAGTTTAGAGTTAATTCAGAGTTTGGATAAACCTATATGTATATGATATATAAAAATAATAATTAGTTAAGCTTGATAATATTGACTATTGAGTTGTTCCGTTTAATGTAGCCTTACCAATAATGCTAAAAATAGTAAAAGAAATGAAGTAATCAAGTTACAAAATATATAAGAAAATAAAACGTACGAGGATTTCCTTTGCAATCGGGGCTGCCATAATAAGTAGCTCTAGAGCTAACAAAGTCATCAGATAAACAAAGGAGAGGCAAAAGGACAATGACTTGAACAAGCAGAAGAAGCAAGACGCTAAATGTCTTCATATTGTTATTTGTAACTATTGAGAGATTATTTTAACAAGTGATTTGGGAAGATAGATATGTGTTACAGAAGATATGTGAAGATGGAGGAGTAGTTTAATAGGGTATTTATAGTTGAAAGTATGAGTGTTTTTATAATATTATATGCATTTGATCGGGCATCATTACTATTTTTCCTTTCCACTTAGGAAAAAGTGTTTTTTTTTAAACTAACACTTGGCAAAAGGTTATCTCAAATTTACATTAGCTATAACGCGTACTTACATGACCACATTTGATAGTTTAGCTTTAGAGGCTCAACTGTATTAAATAAAATGTTCACATCATACATATCGTCTGCCAATACAGCAAAATACAATGGTGGGGTTTATCTTTTGGGGTCTAGTAATTGTTAAATAAAGATTGGTTGTGCCTCCAAAACGAGAATTTCATGACACCTAATAGTTAAGAGATTGACTTACAATTAGCTGTTTGGTATAATCAATGAACGAAGTCAAAAGAATATGCCAAGCGTGCTATTATTTGGTCTAGTTTCCATTGTTTTTCATTACTAGAATTTTAGTGATATAATTAAGGTTGTGTAAAATATCAACAAAATGATCATCTCATAAAATACAAGGCCTAAAAAAACACGCGCACGTTGCTTCTAACCTACCACTGCATCGATATATATATGTGGCAAACTAAAAGAAGCATTTTACTTTATATAATTCATAAATTGACTAAGATATTTTCACGAAATATGTTTGTATCATTGATGTTCAGATTAAGATAAACACACCACATAAGTAACCCTTTCTCTGTAAATCATAATTTTGTAGTGATGTCAATAGGAGAACACATTGGGTGGTATGGTATTAGCAGCAGCCTACCTCTTTATTTGAATAAAATAATCGTTTATATATATATATATAATGTAAGAGTAGTAGAAGGGAAATACAAAAAGGATACTAAGTCTTATATACAGAGAATTCATGCTGAGCCCTTTTTGTTGTTGGTTTGGTTGTAATCCATTTATAATCATATTGTTAGTCCCCTACCTTCCTAGAAATATTCTCTTTGTCATAGGTTAATATAATATTCTTGTGAATAAGAGAATCAGATCATGGAGAGTTTATATAAATTTATCATTGCTAACACTCTTTGGGGGTAATAGCGTATGTATACACTACACGTACTCTACCCCGATGGATATACACACGATTTTTTACCTCAGTCGTTAGTTAAACAACTTTTCGTAAGACCCTATACTATTGAACTTTTTGTACACCCCCTTCTCCGTTAAAATGAAAAGGTTGCCGTTTTTTTTTTCACTGAATATATATTATAGGATACAAAAGACTGAGCAATTACAATCTGAGATATGATCAACCATAATAAGAAAACAACTGGAGCTATTTTCAACGATAAGATGATCAACAAAATAGTATAATAAACTATAAAATCTCTTATATATTAAAATAAAAACATTACAACATTTGAGGCATAACATTTGTCTTCATGAGAATGATTATTGAGATTTCTTACAAAAATAAGTTGATATATCTAAATATAGACCATAAATTTCATTAAACGAATCATAAGATTCCTTATTAGTCTAAAATATTATTTTTCATTCTTTCTTTAAATAAAAACTATAGAATTATCCAATGTGATTAAAAATGTATATGACAATTAATAATTTTCAATAAAAAAGATGATATCAATTTGTATACCTTCAATCATTTTCTTTTAAATCTTTGTTATTAAAATAAATTACACAATTACATTAACCATATAATGAAAATTTAGTTTTTTTGTATATATGTTGTATTTTGATTTTTTTTTTAAAACGTTTATATATTACTAACCTAAAAGTCTCACATATATGATTATAAAGCCACATGAGTAAGAACTCTTATTTAATCGGTGTTTGTATTATTATATATATTATATTATATTATTTAAATTAAACTATATACCATATAAAAACATATACTTATATTTTTATATTTACATAGAACAAATATTGAGAACCTAAGATTTGATATCAATTTGTATACCTTCAATCATTTTCTACTAAATCTTTGTTAATAAAATAAATTACACAATTACATTAACCATATAATGAAAATTTAGTTTTTTGTGTATATGTTGTATTTTGAATTTTTAAAAACGAGTATATATTACTAACCTGTTAAAAGTCTCACATATATGATTATAAAGCCACATGAGTAAGAACTCTTATTTAATCGGTGTTTGTATTATTATATATATAATATTATATTATTTAAATTAAACTATATACCATATAAAAACATATACTTATATTTTTTTATATACATAGAACAAATATTGAGAACCTAATATTTTAATGTTGAAATTTAAATTAAATTTTTAAAAATGATTATATATTACTAAAACTATTAAACATTCCACATTAAGAAGGTTTATCAATGGCTTAATTTTTTTTATAAAAAAATGTTGATAATCATAAAACAGTATTATTATGAACTTAATTAAATAAATAACCATATTAAAAATATATTATATATCCATGTTAATATCATTTAAATTTAACTATATATATCATATACAATAGGCACAAAATAGAATGTTTTAATTTATTTACCATAAGTGATGGTTAATAAACAAGAGGGATTATCTAATTTATATGTGCGTTCCAATTTGATTATATACATAATAATTACTTATTTTTCAGTTATTCAATATATATTTATTATTTTATCATTTCATAATATGTATAAAACATAAAATAAGTAATAACACATAAATAAAATTTGTATATAAAATGATATCATCCGCAAGGCGCGAGTTTTAACCTAGTAGAACTTTTAAAGGGAGGGACTTTCTCAAAGTAAAATAATCCGCATCTGTAAAATCGACGAAAAAGAAACTGAACGGATAAGCGATGAAGATACAGAAGAAAGTGACTCAAGACATGAAGAGGGATTTCAACGCCAGCGAGCTGAAACCACCACCGGCATCGAGAGATGAAGGTGAAAGCGACTCATTGACTTCTGTGCTAGAGTAAAAATAAACTAGGCAAACATTGCCATTTAAAACCTCTAAACTTGTCACTAAACCACAGTGGCTCAAAGGTATTTCGGTCCCTTTCACAATTTTCATTTTAAAAATATTTAATTTCAAAAAATATTTTTGAAAAAGTTAATATTGGTATGTCTAAAATTATTTTATATATTATCGTGATTATAAAATAGTTCTAAATAAATAACTTTTAAAATATTTAAAATTATTTTATTATATAAATAAACTCCTAATAATATAGACCTCAGGGAGGGTTACACTTTTAGACCATAGTTATATAACTTTGACCTTACATAACTAATAACCAGCTGAAATACCTAAAATAATCCTAAATTCCAAAAACATATTTTCATACTGGAGTATTCTCTTTAAAATTACAAACCTAGTTTTGTTTTTCTATGTTACAAAAAGGTTATTTTATTTTAACCATGAACCATACATTTTTTCTCGTTTCCGAATGAGGGTAGTGAAGACAAATTCCTTCCGATTAATGAAGAGATACAATTCCAAAATTCTCGAGTGAAGAATCCAAACCAACAATTAGCTTCCACTTTTGACATGATGCAACTAATTTAGAAACAAAGAAAAAGAAGTGAAACAGTCAGGTCAAAAATTGATAACTAACCAGTTTCCCTAAATAATATTCAAACTAACGACTAATATTCGGGAAATAACAAAACCACTGTCTATGGAGGACTACCATGATATTAGATTTCATAAGAGTTTATGTCCCATCCTCAATTTGTGACCAAAATGAATTGAGAAATCGGCAAAAAAAAACACAAACTTTGCACGAATTGCCAAATAAAACATGAACTCGAAGCTGACCAAAACAATATTGTACTTTCTTTGATTTTTACTTTTATTTGAAAACTTATCATTGACTCGCCATTTTAACACACCGTGATCTTACAGTGTAAACGCCGTTATTTTAACGTTAAATATCTTCGTTAAGTGAAACGACGTCGTTTTGTGTGCATTTAAAAAGAAAAACATGTCTATTTCAGGACTCGAACACAAGAACTCAAAGCCAAACAACATGGTCTTTTGCCACTATGCTAACAACACTTTTGATGATATCTCTAATATTTCTTTTAATTGAGTATCCAAACAATTTTTAAAAACCTTAAAATTTTACAAATTCTAAAATTAGAAATGTTTTGAAAATATTAAAATAAAAAATAAATGATAATATTTTCGCTAAAATTAACTAAAAAATCTTAAAAATTTAAAAAATCCAAAAATGCAAGAAACTAATGATTAAAAAGATGAAAAAAATAATGATTAAAATAATTTAAAAACTTATTCTTATAAAAATTAATGTATCTAAGATCATTTGTGTATTTTATCTTAAATACATTAATCATACGAAAAATATAGTGTGATAAATATAATTTTGTATATTATCTTACATGCATTCATTTATATAAGATTTTTCAAATTATTTTTATTATTAATTTTATTTTTTTGCATTTTAACTTTGTAGCTTTTTTAGATTTAACTTTTTTCATTTTAAATTCGTTGCATTTCTTTGAATTATTTTAGATTTTTTGAAAATTTTAATGTTTTGATTTTTTTTTTAAAAATTGTAATTTCAATTATAATTTTACTTTTTCAGAATTTTCTTGAATTTTTAAGATTTTTTGGAATTTTTAAAATAGAATTTAGATTTTTTGATACTTAATAAAAAAAACATATTAGAGATTTAATTAAAAGTGCCACTAGCACAGTGGCGAGAAATCTCGTAATTTGACCATGAGTTCTCAAGTTCGATCCAAGCGAACTACATGTTTTTTGATAATAAAAACAGGTAAAACGATGTCGTTTCATCCCATCTCAAAACGACATCGTTTTACTTAACGACATTTGCAAACATCGTTCAATCATTCTGTCAAGTTTACTAACTGCGTGTTTAATTGGCGAGTCAACGATAACTTACTGATTAAAATTTAAAAGTCAAATATAGTTCAATGTTTTTTTGGCCAGTCAATATGTTTGTGTTTGTTTTGGCAATTCATGTAAAGTTGGAGCTTTTTTTAACCGAATTCCCAAAATGAATTAGAAATTTCTTTAACATTATAGTAGCTCCGTTCCATGTATCATTTTATAGAGAAACTTCAAATTAGTTGTGTTTCAACCATATCACAATTTTTTTTGTGAGTTACCCATTTGGTTATACCAAATTTTGGTCAGACAACACAATTCTCCAAAAAAACATTTATGTCTGACCATGTATGATGTATATGAAAAATGAAGCCTTTGGTCATAGCCTCTTTCACTAGCTATCCGTCCGACCATTCTCACTCTGAGGGACATGATTCAGGCTCACGCTTTCGAAGTTAACATGTACTCTCTGGAAAGTATTAATCTCTGAAGCAAAAGATGGTCAGTCCATCGGACTCGTGGTCATAGCCACTAGATTTGAGCAATCCGTCTCGAAGCGGATCGATTGGATCCTCATGTCTCTCATACACTGAGACTGCACAAAGACTCTACCCACGCACGTAATCCGAATGATACAATACCCATTTGATTCACAAGACTCTACTCTAGGCCACTAATATGCCTTTACCGATCCATGCAGCATCGATTTGGCAAATTGAGATTCAACGTACCCAAGGGGTCTTGTCTCAACAACTGTACTATGAGGATCGTCGTGATCCGTATCAACGTCTTTCTCATTATAATTAGCTTTCTCCAACTGTTTGCCTCAAAGGAAGCTATCTGGAGAGTGTTAATCGGGGAGATGACTTTTCCATTAATGAGTTTGTCATTCTTCGCATTTTAGATGTATCAACATATCTACAGGAAGATGTCGAATTGTAGTTTTAGTAGAGTCATTTATTTTCTCTTCCAAAACTGAAAATTCATGTTTTGATATATAGATGTATTCATGAAATAATTTGGAAAAAGCAATAGACCATTTAGTATTAAATAAATGATGGTATTGAATTAGTTTCTTGGTTCGTTATTTAGTTTAGTGACACATATTATGGTTGTTTGAAGAAAAAAAAGAGTTCAGGAAGATGGTCAACGACAAGCATACTTAATTATAGATGTGTAGTAAAATCATTTCTATAGAAGTGATTTTTCTCTCCAATATAATGCATTTATAATAAATGAATACTATTTCAAAGGAATATATATATATATAGAAAATGTGTTACCTTTATATACAAAAGTAAAATCACATTCGTCTATTCATACGCTTTCTTTATTTTTGAAGAAAAATATAAAGATAGATTGAAAATAATCTTAATGAAATTAATCATGTGATCAAAGGTAGATATTGGATTGCTAAGTAACCAAGGTTTGAAGGTACCCACTACATTTTATAGTGTGGCCATGCGGATATAAATCTAATGCATATCCAAAAAGAGGATCCATCCATGTTTTATCTCTTTGGGGATTAATCAGAATCTTTTTATAGATTTGTGATATCTACATTAATAAAAAATGGTTTTAATGAAATTAAAACTATCTGATAAAGTATGGTATAGTTGTAAGCAAAATTCCGAATTTCTCATGATATGATATGCTGCTGCGAGGTTCAAATATTTCTAGTGAACATTGGCGGTATAAGTATAATATTGACCAACAGTAAAACTCCATGAACTCAATGGATGTGGAACCGTTCCATGGATTTCTTGACTAGGCAATGGAATACTCAAACCTTACAATTGGCTCTGTTTCAGATCACTCTTTCGCTCTGTTTTCTCTTTTGTCTGCTCACTATGTAGTTTAGAAATGTAGAAAACTGTCACTCCAGAAGAAAAAAAAACACAAAATTCATTTCGATATGATTCAAATGCGGACCCACACTCATCCGCTAAATTCTAGATTTCGGATTCGCCGGCACGTAAGGTACCGATGACGTCACTGAAACAGTTGACACGTTAACTCCAATAAAAGACAGAAATAAAACATTGCGTGTTTGTGACAAGTGTGGGCTTTTATTAGGAAAAGTGCTTACAGATAATGGGGTTGGTAAGTTAAGTGTTTTGTCATCGCTCATTAATGTACCCCCATCAAGAAATGGTTACACACATACTAATGAAAATAGACTTACGAGTAACGAAACTGATTCATTTTAAGAAGTTTAAAACATTGAAGATACACCAATTCTGTTTCTAGGCATTCACAACCCTACACATATGGGTTTGTTTTCTGTCCAAATAACCCTAAAATTGCAGCATTACAAGTAATGTTTTCAATACCTTTTTTTTTTTTTTAACTTCGGTTCTGTGTCGATGTCCCCTTGATCTGCGGTCATATCACCAACCTAAAACCACTGCAACATGATGACAGTGTCATAATAAAGCAATTCTTAAAAAGGAGAAGCCAATAGAATTACAACTAAATTAAAATTACTTTGACACCAGTACCTATCAATGCTAGATGTTAATATGCAAATGATTAAAGCAAGTACATGGGTTTTAGATTAACTTTTCTTAATACAGCAAATGATATATGAGTTCTAGTGTTTGAAAGAGCATGGATCCTTTGGACATGTGTCGGCCATCAAGAGTGAAGTCTGTTATAATGGGCAATGAAAATGATATCACTAGTAGAAGAAATGGGTCCTAAGAAAGTAACAGAGGACGAAGATGGGAAGTAACTATTTAAACTAAAGGAGATACAAAACTAGAAGACTCGAGGCCACTATAAGCACGTACATTACCAAATATATGTCCCCGTGTGTGTATTCGTTTGCTTGAATGCATAAGTAATTATCATACACCATTTGTGGGGTGTAAAAAGTATTTGAGCTTTTACAGGTGTTCCTCTTTATTAGTAAATGCTCCTAACTATGGAATAATTGGTCCAACACTGACATAACGAAAGTAACTCCTGATTCCATAGTATAGGAAATTAAACTCTAAGTAGCGATTTTATCATCATTATACTCGATATGCAGAATGAAAGAGAGCAAGTTTCAGACTTTACCTGTTAATCACGGGAGATTTAGGAAGACGATTCTGACATTTAGATGAGTTGTGCCTTTTTGAGGTCGGACACTACTCCTCTGTCTTGGCTGCTCCTTTCGTTGTATACCACCTGCAAACAGATTACAGGAAGAGACTAAGTCAATTATGCAGAAAATAACCAGTCTATGTTGACGGAGAACAACATCACTCATATCTCATCGCGCGTATACCTTATCGATGATTCCATATTCAACAGCCTCACTGGGACTGAAATATTTCGGGCGTTTCATGTCAGCTTCAATCTGCTCCGGGGATTTCCCAATATGCTTTGAATACAGCTTGACCTTGAGTATAACATTACATCGAGCAGATAAGTTTCAAGATAAATGTGAAGAGGAAAGGACAGAAAATGCACACATAATTTCAGTTTTGCTAGTAACTGCATAATATAGATTGGTGGTAATTAGTGCATACTAAGATGTCCATAAGCACAGTCATTCCCCGCACGTTAGACATATCACGCACACTACTGGATACTGTTGTTCAATGAAGATTAACAATGATATTCTACGTGCACAAGGGTCCGCAACTGATTTTCAACTATATTAGTTCGTAAAAAGATGATCTTCTCACCATTTCTGTCTTTATGTGATTGATTTCTTTCCTTGCAATTTCAACATCGGTTGCTTGTCCTTGAAATCGAGCAATGGGCTACAAAGTTATCAAACAAAAGAAAATAAATGAATGAGTAACAGACGCATAGGAATCATTAAGCCTAACTTTCTTCCAATCAGGAAAAACAGACGCCAGTTAAAACCTAAAAGAAAAGATTAGGAAGAACCTGTTTTATCATTATAGTTGATGAGGGCAATGCAGAACGATTTCCTTTTGCACCGGCAGTCAGAAGCAAAGCAGCTTCACCCCAAGCATTCCCAACGCAAAGAGTAAAAATTGGTGGTTTGACATACCTAAAGTCATAGATAATATAAGAGTTGTTCTTGCATGAATATATATGTTCAGTCTCCCCAAAATAATAAGTCCAGAAAATTTTTAAGATAAAAATCTTCTTCAATTGCGGTTAAGAATACTTGGGAAAGCAGTTCAATGATTTAGAGTTTAGCCATAGATTCTTGTTAAGAAAGAGATACGAGAATGACGTGAATAAGGAAGAGGGATGAGATTACTAACCCCATGACATCATAAATTGCAAAAGCCTCGGTATCATAGCCCAACTTCTCACCATTCTGAAATATAAGAAAATAAATTAAAACACTATGAAGATTAGGTAATGGTTTATAAACATTTACATCAAACCACAGTTTCAAGTTCACTATTTAGAATGCGTTCTAAAAGATGGCAGCCTTTCTAACGAAAGCCTACCTTGGTCGTCCCTGTGGAGTTTATGTAGAGGTAAATAGGCTTTTCCTCGTCTTCATACTGAAGATAAAGAAACTCCGCAAGTATCAACTCAGTGACTGAAGGTACAAGAGACATTCCCAAATATACAATTCGGTTTTTGAACAAATACGATGCCAAATCAGGAGGAGGTTGTTCGTGTGCACTTCCTTTCGAAAATGGTATAACCTGTTGATGGAAGAACATAAACACACTCAGAAAAGCCATGAAAACAAATAAAGTCTCAACAAACGTGAAATTAATCAACAAAAATTGCAAATTAACTATGATAGGTAGGTCAAAACACAAGATGTGATCAATACAGCAGTATCTAAATTCCATATGAAAGCCAAAATGATTCATAACAAAATGTTTTCCCTTAAAGATCAGAGAAATTGATGCATATGCAGCTGTGACACACAATTAAGCAAAACCTCTGCCACATACTAAACACAAACAAAGATTTCATGCTTCATACTCAAACTCTCTATCTAACCATGTAGGCATAAACACTCTTCCTGTACTGAGCTAGTAGCCTATATCTAGTCTCTCTAATCTATTGCCTTGCCTGCTCAAAACTAAGGAACAATAGTTGGTTAAGTACGAGCCAGACGATTCAATATCCGAAAATTCATAAACACAGCAGCATAAAATCTTAGCTACAACCACGAAA
Organism: Moricandia arvensis; assembly: GCA_905132765.1. Taxonomy (NCBI): domain Eukaryota; kingdom Viridiplantae; phylum Streptophyta; class Magnoliopsida; order Brassicales; family Brassicaceae; genus Moricandia; species Moricandia arvensis. The sequence continues at coordinate 70,420 of CAJHQP010003041.1, forward strand.
ACCTCGATTACGAAAACCTAACAGTGTAGAGCTTTGTTAATTTCAAGTACCATGGTGACAACACCGCGCTTAGGCTTAGAACTAGATATATTCAACGGATTAAGCGATTCAGAGCGAAGCTTGGCGCCGCAGAAGTCACTAGAGATGCTTCCTCCGGTATACGGGGAGAGTAATCCATTCGAGAGGGAAGCTCTGAGAGAAGAAGATGACGAGCATCTCACTTTAGATCTCAGGCTAAGTGTTGGAGACGGGATTATCGCTGACGTACGTGCTCCGAGCGTTGTGAAGCTCGTCGCTGTCGCGGATGCTACCTCCATTCTTTTCGTTTTGTTGCAGAGTGAAAGAGTCGCGTGAGACCCCGAAACGATAACAGATGATACGTGTCATATCGGGCTACCTAATAGTATTAATGGGCCCAACATTTCGATAATTGGCCCAACAGTTTCAGCTTCTCTCTGCACCGGGAAAACGATAAATAAACGCGACAGTAAGCTAAACCGAGGAGACTAGGCAGCGACGTCTCCACGGGCCTAACAAAAACCCGGACTTAGGCCACCACCTTAATCCGCGTTGGTCCACGCCTCGAATTGATCGGTAGACCGGATTGCTTCCGACCGGGGTGCATTGCTGGCCCATCTGCTACCCTCCCAACAATTTCAAATATTTTTTGATTCTTTTAAAAAAATCCCTTTTATTTTTACTTCAGAATATTTATTTGCTATTGGTCTCTCGCCCATAATTAACTTTGGAATCTTAAGGATCAGATGTAAGTGGCTTTGGAGTCTCGCCCATATTTATTTGCTATTGGTCTGGCAGTGTAAGTGGCTTAGGGTGGAGTCTTAAGGATCAGATGGGTTCAGAGTGGTTTAGATTACGAGCGTGTAAAGCCGATCAGCTTTGCATGCAGAGATGGAAGGCCTACTATGGGCAGCTTCTTGTCTGAGAGACCTGCGGATAACCTCGATACGGTTTGAAACAGACTGCTCGGATCTTGTGGACATGGCAACTAACCCAGAGGACTGGCCGACTTTCACTACAGAGATCGAGATACTTCAGAGACTTCAGGAGGGCTTCGAGGATGTAAGCCTGTCTCATATTCCTCGGTGTATCAATGGTCGAGCGGATGCACTAGCCAAAGAAGCAAGGAGGAAAGGATTTACTTCCCATATAGATCAGACCAGGCCAGATGGAGGTGCTCTTCGGAGTACCGACTCATCTGTTCACCACTTGATCTAATGTTAAATGGGCGGCGGACAAAAAAAAATTAACTTTGGACGGTATTTACCGTCAGATTGGGGCTGCATTCTTAAATAACCTAACTCGTAGACAACACTTCGTGGTACGACAGAGTTCTCACCCTCTCTGGCACCCTTTTTTAGGGGATTTGAGCCCGGTCCGTCGATGAAGACGTTTTTCCATACTACATTTTGAACGTCAAAGACGTCTAATTTTCAAGTTGAGTTCTTCCTAGTTCGCTCACCGTTACTAAGAAAATTCATGTTAGTTTTTTCTTTCGTTTATTGATATGTTTAAACTGAGCGGATGATCTTATACCAGTTTCGATTTCTCTGGACCAGAAATAAACAAAAATTTATGATGGTAAAAATTTATGACGGTTACAATTATATATGAAAACCAAACCGAACCAAAATCGTGATAATTAAGTAAACCAAGAAGACTGAAATTTTTAATCGTTTAACAAAAAGGAACCATTTACGAGACTAGCAAACAAAACATCCACTACAAGTCCGTTTTGTATATATGTTTAGATCAAAATTTTTGAATTGAAATTTGGTTTTGAGCATTACTGCATTTGGATCTTATAAAGTTTTTTAAGCAAAATGTTTCTAATTTCGTTTTCTTTGTAGACTTGCCGGGTTATACAAATAGGGTATATAAACGAGATCATGCATTGATTATAGGGGGATTTGCCAAGTATGACTCAAAACTTGATTTTAAGTGCAAAAGTGTACCCTAACTCAAATCAAATGCAAAAATAACTCAAAAGGCTAGTGAAATTATAAACATCCCCTCAGCATTAAACAAAAAAAAACAGTATTCTAGTTTACTATTATAACCTTACGAGTGAGAAGACTTCCCTGAAAGTCTTTTCATGATGTAGATTTTAAAAATAATTTATAAATTTTATAAAAAAATATTTTGATTAGTAAAAATTCTAATATTGTAATTATAGACATTTATAAATGATGTAAATTTAGATTTGCTAAAACTGAATAGTTTTTAACATATATTAGTGAATGTAAGTTAGTCATGATATTCTTTGGTTTGATAACTATGTTATAGTATTGTATGTGTTTTTAGGGTTAGATTGTGGTATTTTTAATTTTTTTTTTCAAAAACTAAATTTGACCTATATGTGTTTAGTTTTGTATATATTAAACACTTTATAAGTTTATTTTAAGTTTAATAAAGTTATTATGTGATTTAGTAATATATTTGATTTTAGGGTTTTAGAAGACATAAATTTTCGAAGATATAATGCAATAGAAGACTTACTAGAAAACTTAACTATCATTTCCCACATAATATTTTAGAATAATTTATGTTTCCCGCCTATTGTTAAGTCTTCCAATAAGTCTTCCAGTGGAAGTCTTAAGTCTTCCATAAGATCTAGTGTATTAGATCTTAAAAATAATTTAATAATTTCATAAAAATATATTGGCTGCGGAAAAATCCTAAGCATCTAATTATAGACATTTTAAGTGATATAAATTTAGATTTTAAAGTTTATTTAAGTTTTATGAAGTGTTAATTTCTAATTAGCTAATTATTTTGAGTTTAGTGTATAGGTGGCTTAAGTCTTCAAACAAATAATACACTAGAAGACTTCCGCAAAAATATTCCGGGCGAATAGTAAACTTAGGTTCTAGAATACTTTCAAGTAAGTCTTCGAGGATGTATTCTATTAAAAGACTTACTTGAAAGTCTTCTGAATCGAAAATATTTAATTTTGTTGGAATTTTTGTCTTTTTATATAAAGAAAATTTTACACATTATCTCTTTTCCTCTCTAATGGCTGCAACAAATGTAATTTTCTCATTTTAAAACTCTTCAACCTCTCTCGAATTTGATTGAACTTAAAAAACCAAACTTTACATCGATTTGTCATTTTTATCTCGTGTTTCTCACTTATTTATTGTGTTTTTGCAGGTTTTCCATCACATGGTTCTCATCTTCCACTTCTTTAAAGGTAGATCTATAAATCATATTTTATCATTTGGTAACTTCTTATTGTTTAAAGTTCTTAACTTTTGAAAACTTTTTTTGTTGTTGTAAGTTCTACCTTATTTTTGAAGGTTTTCAATGTTTTGAAGTCAACTGAATGCTTTTAGATATGCATGTTTTTCAAATCTGAGACGACTTGGAAGACTTTCATTAAAGAATGCACTAGAAGACTTCCGCAGAAGTCTTTTGGGGGAATAGTAAATTTAGGGTCTAGAAGACTTTCAAGTAAGTTTTCGAGGAGGTATTCTATTAAAATACTTTCAAG